>LTAE01010750.1:0-16312 GCA_001647135.1 Pontederia paniculata
ACGGTGATAATGCGGACTCAATCCTCGACATCGACTAGGAGGTATGAAAAGAAGTTGCAGAACTTACTAAGGAGGGTCGACTTCGTGGGTTAGGAAGATTGAGATCGCAACAAGCGAGTGTTGTTTCTATCGCTGATCCTTCGTGTAGTTCGGCTACCGAACCCGCCCCTGCGACTATAGCTGGGATGAAGGACCTTGTGGTGGAGGTGGTAGATGAGAGAGTTACGTCATTTTTGTTGGAGTTCATCAGTTTGATTGTTGTCGTTCTTCTCCTTGTACTCTTCCGTCCGATGATTAGATTATGTTGTGTTTGACTTATGTTGTACGAAATACTTTCAAACATGTGTTGTCGACTTAGACTTTATGATGAGTACTTAGAAATTTATGTTATCGACTTAGACTTTGTGATGAGTACTTTGAACTTTATTACGTTTATATGCCATCTTTATTATTTTGTGCATGAATGAGTATATTTGGTTGATATGATGATACTATGTTGTATATACAATTTTTTCTGCAAATGGATGAAACATTATAAACTATTTTGATAATTAGTGACAGAATAGCGACAGAGTACGATACAATTTCCGATAAATCACGATAATTAGCGACACTTTAACGACAAAGTAGTGACAATTTAGCGACATCACTAGCGACAAAATAGCGATAGATTTGCGACGCGTTAGAGACCAATTCGAACTTTTTTTTACCGACGGTTTAACGACAGCTTGGCGACAGCTTAACTACGACTTAGCAACAAATATTTCTGTCGCTAATAGCGACCTATTTTTTGCGACAGTTTGTTGTCGTCGCCGTGGTGTCGCTAATTTGTCGCTAAATTATATAGCGACAGATCAACGACAAATATTTCTGTCGTTGAATCCTACTATTCTTGTAGTGTAATTTGCCAAGAAGATCAACTTTTTTATATTTGTCTTACGACCTTACTGTCATAAATGTTATTACAATTTAGCTTTTAAGATATTTGAATAAAATCTTCTCACATTCAATTAACGGGCTACCATATAATTCCTAAGGGTCTGTTTGGTTAGAGATAAAAGAAGAGTAAAATAGGAGAAGGAAAATGAGGTTAATCGATTAACTCCATTTGATTGTATTTTTAATGATGGAGAATGAAGGAAAATGTTCCCTCTATTTATCTCCATTTCCCTTCAAAAAATTAATTTTCTTTCGACCCCAAATTAAGATATAAAGAAGGAAAAAGAAATATCTAAACTACATTTTTAATTTTACCCATATATAATTAACATATATAAACACATACCTTATGATATATTCATCTACCAAAAATTATAATTCTTTTTCCTTCTCTTTAATCATGTCATTCAAACAAGATTAATTATTTCACATCCATTTTTTTCTTCATTTTTTCCTCTAATTTTCATTTTCCTATGTTAACTTCCGTTCCTCTTAATGATTGTTGAACCAAATAGACCCTAAGTCTTGAAAAATAGCAGCTCCAATTATGCAAACATTGGTGTAACCATCTTATTCCATTCTGTGGAGTTTATAGATAAAAATATTTTACTAATTTCATCATATTTCGTTAAAGCTTCTTAATCAGACCAAACAGAACGCATCCTTGAGATTCTATCAAGTCCATGTAAATTACCACCCACACCAAATCCAAGTCAAGGAACCGAAACTTGCAGCTTTCTGTCAATAACAGTGAGAAGAAGCTCTGAGGATCATATTCCTCTCTTATCGAAGAAAAAAGAGATCATATTCCTCAACATCTTCCATGGTCTGCTCAGAAGAAGCTGTGTGTGTGGAGCAGTCCATTAAAGGCACTCAGACAGTCCTGTACTTGGAAAGCTCACCAGTTCATGGGTTGGTGCACATGGGATGTGGGTCAAACTTGTCCCTTAAAATATGCCATGGGGGAGGGAGCGGTTGACAGTGCAGCAACAAATTAGTAGTACATGCCAGGAGAAGTATCCGGCCACTCGATCCAGAGACAAGCACTTAATGTCGAGCTTTGTCAATGGCTCACAAGTTCACGCCAATGGCATGATCCAACACACTACTGTGCCCAACCCAACCCAACCCCCCCACTTAGTAACTTCCAAAATATTATCATTAACACAAAGTTTTGAATCCAGAGACTAAATTATTTAAGTTAACTACAAGTGTATTTCAGCTCCTTTTGAGCTCATCCCACATGCTCTTACTGCTACAAAGGAATTTTCAGATGGTCTACAAAGCAGAGAGAGAAAGAGAGAGTGAGAATCTGATCTAAGTTAGTAGCATAGCATTTTTGTGAGGGTCAAAGCTAATCTCAGCATCAAGCAAAGCTCCAAATATGAATCCTATAATTGCTTTCAGAGCCAGTAACTTTTGGGACAACTAGTAACAGATGCCTTTTGCCTTCCTGGTTAAAGCTTACTTTTAATACATTTGCTTACTGTTTAAAAGAAGTTTCACCTTACTTTTCCTGCGTTCACTTTCTAATGTAGTCCAAAAAAATTGAGATGTATTGCTGTAAACAAGTGATTGGTAAAGAAAATAAAATTCATCTAAACAGCTTCACTTTGGACCTGGCCAGAAGGCTTCAAAATCACATCACAGAGCTCGTGTTCTTATCAAACACTGTTGACCCCATTCATCCCCTGCACTGCAAACTGCATCTCCCTTCCTTCTCCCTTCATCTCTCCAAAGCCTGCAGACAATGCCCATCGGCAGCTCTCTCTCCTCCTACGCTTCACGAAATGACCAGCAAAGCATCCTCCTCTTCCTTAGTCCTCTTCTCTCTCATCCTCCTAGTAACACTCTCAGCTGCGTACTTTGCAGAAGCCCAGCAACAGTGCATCAGTAGCACGAATCCTGCTGCTGCTGCAGAGGTCAGAGCAGGCTACTGGTTTCGACAGTCCGAGCACTACTCGCCTGTTTCCAGCATCAACGCGTCCCTCTACACTCATATATATTACTACTCTCTCGACCTCGACGAGTCCACTTCGGCTGTGGCCATTCCAGGCCCCGACCAGCTCCCCACTCTGTCCTCCTTCGCCGCCACCCTCAGGTCCAACAGCCCGTCCATCAAGACCCTCCTGTCCATTGCCACTGATGGCCGCAGCACCGACGCCTCCAACGCCGCCTTCTCCTCCATGGCCGCAGATCCGACGCGCAGAGCAGCGTTCATCAGCTCCGCCATTGATCTGGCCAGGGCCAATGCGTTCGACGGCTTGGACTTGGGGTGGAGATACCCGGCCACGCCAGGAGACATGGTGAACCTGGCGTCCTTGCTTGCAGAATGGAGAGCTCGGATCGAGGAGGAAGCGCAGAACTCGTCGTCCTCGCCCCTCCTCCTGACGGCCACTGTGTACTTCTCGAATCACCTGTTCGGTGAAGGGACCGACGACCTCTACTACCCGGTCGGCGCCATGTCGACCAACCTCGACTGGGTCAACGTCCTCTGCTTCGGGTACCACAAGAGCAGCAACGTTACTGCAGCGGACGCCGCGCTGTACGACCGGGCTTCCCACTTCTCCACGAGCTACGGCATCACATCGTGGCTGGACGCAGGAATGCCTGCATGTAAGCTGGTGATGGGCATCCCACTCTATGGCAGGTCTTGGTTCCTCAAGAACAAGGCAAAGAACACGCTTGGCGCGCCGGTGGTGGCCGCAGGGCATAAACAGAAGAGAAGCAACCAGACTGGTCTGATGGCCTACTTTGAGATCGAAGAGCTGCTGAAGGATCCCTGCTCTTCCTATGTCTATGATAACTGGACTGTGTCTTCATACTTCCACTCTGGTGGTCTCTGGGTAAGCTTCGATGGCCCTGAAGTGATAGAGGAGAAGATGGAGTTCGCTGTGCGTGACAGGCTGCTCGGATACTTCCTCTGGCCTATTAGTTTCGAAGATTCAACTCAGACAGTATCCAGACAAGGTACTAAGATTCAGCTCATCTCATACACAGCAATTTCCTTCTGTAGCACTTGCTTATTGATCCAGTTACAATCGCAGCATTGGGTATGTGGCTCAGAAGATATGATTCTCAAGATGAACATGGCTATGAACAGGTATGTTCCAGTTCCATCAGCAGCTTTTTCTGAATCCAAGCAAGACTACTGGACAGTCTGCAATTACAACCTCGATTGGTATCTTTTTATGTTTCTTCTGTTGTATCTAACAGCATAAGTGACACAAAAGTGAAAAAAAAACAAAACATGAGAGACAATTTTTTACCATAGGGATATTGGTCCAAGGAATTAATGCAAATTATATTCATTTTTATCACACAACAGGAAACTCCATATGACTATATTGTCATTCTTTGTTAAGCAAAAATTGTAGGCTCTATATAACAACATCAAGTGGGTGGCTACCAGTGAAGATTAAAGCTGGATGACTGCATCAATGGATGTGCAAGATATGCACCCAGTGTCAAACCTGTGATTGCCAAGTAAGGTAACCTAATGAATTCCTTGTAATAATCATTGGGCAACTTTTGGCGTCCATCAAGGATTGCTGCAAAAGGAATTATACTCGTTCTACTCCTTAGAGATTCGAAAGCTTCGCCATATCGCAATGCCAGCCGTCTATCACCATTCCAAACACCAAATAAATGGTGAGCTATCAAGCCGATTGAGGCTGTAATGGCTACTGTGTTACCAATCCAAAGTGTGTGAACTAAGCACCAAATTACCTGCCCCACCATCTGGAGAAAGGGAAAACTAACATTAGTATTTCAGTTGTAGAAACCTAAATTTTACTAAGGTGGATAGTACTGATGAAGGCAGATACCTGTGGATGTCTGGTGATTCTCATTATACCAGTTTCCCAGAGATGCATTTTAGGCTTATCAACAGCTGCTACTTCTAGAAGATTAAAGGTGGATGGATATAGGAAGAAGAAGGAGATGAAGGATGAGATCCACACGAGCTCATGGACACCAGTGACACCTTGAACTTGCCAAAGTTGAGTTCCATCATACCGATGATTGATAAAATATACCTGACAGTGAGACACTAGTTCAGCTAGTATTGCAGTCAAACAGTTATTGTTAGTAAAAAATAGGCATGCAGGGGATAAAGCAAGTGAGGTTCCAAAGACATATTGCCATAACTGCAGTATCAAATAAGAGGACTTACAATTGTACTGACTGCTAATGGAAGTGATACTCCTGCAAATAGAACACGATAAGCCCGCTCGCCCACAAGCTTCTCACCGGCATCACGAAGACTTGCTAGACCACTGTGGACCGTAGCAAAAATGACGAGAAGTGTCAATAACACAACCTGCACTGCAAAGGGTCAAAGGTTTATATTTTCTTCTTCACAATGACTTAGACAAAGGATGAAAATATGTAAGGAATATAGCTCCTGTGAAGAATTCATTAGAATGTAGCTAGCTATTTGTACTCTTTTGTAATGATCTACCACAATAGACATCTGAAAGTAGTGTAAATAGTCAATGCTTCACAAGATACTTGTAACCATGTAAACAGCCAAGCAGAACAGGTAATTAAGTCTATGTAAATTTTCTAACAAAAACAATTTCAAGTTTACAACTTACAACTCTGTAATGACTTCTGAAACTAGACACACTTTGGCTGGTCACTTCTTGGAATCTAAGGACTGAAGAAGTAATGAATATGGCATAATATATACTAATGAAAAGAACTCCACCTTATCTATGCGATTATGTCATCAAAACTTTTCTTCAGACAAGTTTATCACCACATCCTCAAAATTTAAATATACCTTTATCTTATTCTGATTTTTTTCAGTTTCTTTTCGTTCTGTTTTAGTCATGTTGGAACGTAATTTGCAGAATAATACATTGCTCAGCCGTGCTCCATATATAATTTTATCTCAGCATTCAACATATTTAAGAAGACAACTAACATCTAGTATTGAACAAAATCAAGTTGAGAAACGAATTCCCAATAGCTGAATTAAGGAAAGATGTTCCTTGAGAGAAAAAAATTCTCCATATGGGCATCAAATTTGCCACAAACTGGAAACATTATGATCAGAGTCAAGCCTGAATTGAATTGAGAAAACACACCTTGCGTACAGAATAGATTGCAGGCAAAAGCCACTCACCTCGGGGCTCTCCGAGACGCCGGAAACAGCATCCAAGAACTTGCCCCCGAATCCCGTAGCGGGGTCAATCCAGAGAACGTTCAGCGCATACAGCACGGCCCCGAGTATCCCGCCGAAGTAGGCCCAAGATGCGATCTTTTGCTCGCCCAGAGAGAAGGCCGCCGAGTCCTCTCCTAGCGAGGGCGTCGGCGCCTCTTCGAGCGGCGACGCTTCGTCGGCCGACCCTCGGACTGACGTCGAGCCTCGTCCGGCGCGGATTCTGAGAGAGAGCGGAAGAGAGGCTGAGAGTGCCGACGGCAGCGAGGCGGGGGAAAGGCTGGAGAGGCGCGGGGAGGGGCAGCGGCTAAGGGGGCGGGAGCGGAGGAGAGCAAGAGGAGGAGAAGAGCTGAAGAGAAGAAGAGATGAAGCCATGGCTTTGGTATGTCCCGTGAGGTGTCTGTGCATATTTATATTTAAATATAAGTAAAAATAACTCGCGTTGTAAACATATAGTACACATATATTTTTTTTTACCATAATCCATAATCCTGAATATAAGTATCATTCTCTTACAATTTTAATCGAAATTAGATTAGAATATATTATTTGTCTTAAATTATTTCTAAATATATTTAAATATAAAAATAAATTATCATATTTATATAATATATATATAATTAAATTATATGTACAAAAATTTTATAAATATATATTATATTATCAAATATAATAAACTAATATTCTATAATTAAACAGTTGAATATATATTTATTAAAAATAATAATAATTGAATAGATGATATGAATATTATTATTTTTATTATACTAAAATATCAGGTCAGATCAATATGATATTTGATATAATAATTCAATTTTGATTTGAATGAATCATATTTTCGACCTAATTTCAATTCAAATATTAATCGATTCGTTCGAAAAGTTAGGTCGATTCATATCGGAACATTCAAGTTATTCGTCCGATGTTCATTTCTACTTTTTTTCATATTATTCAAAATTATTAGTCTTGAAACTATTAATTTTAATTAGTATTTCGAATCATTAGACACACAATAATATTTTCTTGTGTGCGAAGAAGACTTTTTTTATCGCTTCAACTCCCGTTCATAATTGTTTGTTGTTTTTTAAATATTAAATGAATGATCAACAATTGATTTAGCAAAAAAAATAATAGTACAAATTTGAGATAGCAATAAAAAAATTAATGTTTATGCTTGTCAGGTGGATCGTGTCTCAATACACAACTCACTTTTATCATGTAAAGCTCACAAAGCAGCTCCACTAGTGATGAATGGTGACAACCTTAGCCACCTAAATTAATTAATTAAATTCATACAGAGTTAACTTTTATTTATTTTTATTTTCTCTATAGAAAAGACGGGAGTCATTTGTACTATTTTCTAGTAAATTGATTAAATTATTTTCATAATTTCTACGTCGTATTTTTCAATTTATTCGAATCTCTATAAATTCTCATACTATCCAACTAACTCTTGGTATTATTCTTGTTATTATTTTTTCTTATACCCTTCAGACCTTCGATGTTCAGTCGAATAATTTGACACAAGGACTCAAATTCAAAACTACTAGCTCTTAATCCTTCAATTGGAAATCTATCCTTACTAATCGAGTGTGCCACCTAATTTGATTTATTATTATTCTTTTATATGAACGGGTGACACGCACCATATTTCAAATTATTTATTGATTTATTTATTCCGCCGGCGCTGGCGCTCTCACACGACTTAAATTTCCACGTTCATTGTACATAGACGCAATTCTCGTCGTCCTCCGCCTTTTATAGCTCTACATCGCACGGCCTCCTCCTCTTCCTCGTAAGCCCAAACGCAAACACAAGCCGGGCGACCGAGATGCCACTGCGCGCTGCCACCCCTCGTCGCCTCCTCCTCCTCCAACTCCCGCGCGCCGGCGCATGGGACCTGCGCGCGAAGGCCACGAGCGCCGCCGTCGCCTTCTGCTCCGCTCCTCTACCACCCTCGCCGGCTCTTCGCCTCGTCCGCCCTCCCCTCCTCGCTGCAGCAGAAGCGTCCTCTCGGAAGGTGGATCTTCCTCCTCCCGGCCGCCTCCGGAGGGATGCCGTGGCCAGGGCCGCCGCCGCCGCCGATGCTGTGTCGGACGAGGGCGAGAGCGGCGTCGGACAATTAACAGCGGACAGCGGTTCCGTGGCGCGGACTGTGCAGCTCGGGGCTCTGTTCGCGCTTTGGTACCTCTCCAACATCTACTTTAACATCTACAACAAACAGGTGCGCGTCTGCTCTTCTTCTCTTCGTTTTCAGTTCTAGATTCGCTTTCTTGATTGGACCGGATAGGAGAGCAATGCCATGTCAAATTTAACTAAAAAAGTGGGAAATTTTGATCTAGTTCTTTTGCCATTAACCATCTGATGACCTTGTGGTGGCATCCTCCGTAGTTACCCAATTCGAGAGCCCTGCCTTTATTGGGATTGATCTTATTCTTGATTTGGCCATGTGGTCAAACTTGAGTCAAAGGCAAAGGGCAGAGGAAAAATAATGAGAAATTTATGTTCTTGTTCTAGCTAGAGGTAGTGGATGCATGAATTGCCACTGTTACATTGAAACAGATCACTGTTCACTCATCACAGTATCATAAAGTAGAGTCTTTACTTCTGATCTATGAGCAGTATTTTTTTATGTCTACAGAATGACCCTGGGAAGATTTAGCAATTGATTAATTTGTCTTGAGACTGGATTTTAGATGATGTGATGATATAAAGAAAGGCTGCCAAAGCGTTCAAGTATGAGAATGTCAATTAATTTATATAAAAATTGTGAAAAACTAAAACTTCATTATCTAAGTGGAAACATAGTACATGATATGACTGAATTAGAAGGATCCATATAGTCGACCCAAGCAATTGATTTGAGACCAATGCTTAGCTGATGATACGGCATCATATGTTTAAACGTTCTGCTGTTTCTTGCATCTTTTTGTGTCATAGAGGCGTGGAAGAAAAAAAAGAAGACTTATGGGTTCTATTAAGTTGAAGTTTCAGTTTAGTTTGTTATGCGTTGTGGAGTGTACATATGAAGGAAGTTTGATTGCGTGTTGTTTGGTGCAGGTTTTGAAGGTATATCCATTTCCATTGACCATCACAACATTTCAATTTGGTCTTGGGTCTGTCATTATATTGCTAATGTGGATTGGCAATATATGCAAGAGGCCTAAGCTTTCCTCTTCTCAGGTAAAAGTTGTTTCGCCTGCATATGTTCTTTCTGCTTCAAGGTTTTAGTAAGGTTTTATATCTCACATCATAATGGGTGATTTTCTTGTCAGCTTATGGCGATTCTACCATTGGCTATTCTGCATACATTGGGCAATCTTTTCACAAACATGAGTCTGGGAAAAGTTGCTGTTTCGTTCACTCATACAATCAAAGCTATGGAACCTTTCTTCACTGTGGTCCTTTCAGCATTTTTCCTTGGGGAGGTAGATTTGTCTTTCCTAATCACTTTAGCTATATCCTCCTTCCCTGTAATGGTTCTGTCTTGCAATTTATTTATGGATTTTGAATTTCTGTCCTTCATAAGTTATTTCGTACTTCATGATTCTTTCTCCCTTCACTTGTTGATGCTAGTTCATATTGAAATCGTGTATCTTTTCATATGAGTTCAAATAATTGTCAATTGATACATAAATACAATTTTGTCTTGTATCACTTTATACTTCATATCTTATGAGGAATGTTACACTTATTAAAAATACAAAATTTTCGCAGATTAAAATTGTGATAAGATAGCTCAAACGTTCAGGCATGTTATTGGTTTTTGTTGCCTTGCACCATCTGATATCCTGCTTTTCAATGATTTACATAAAATAAGCACAAGCATAAATAATTTGAATGGTAAATTTCTGTGCAGCTGCCTTCTTTATGGATCTTAATCTCTCTTGTGCCAGTTGTTGGTGGTGTTGCTCTGGCATCCCTAACTGAAGTTTCTTTTAACTGGTAACTGGTTCATATTACAATCAACTTTTATTTTTTGACTTCTGAGAATTCTGCATAAAGACTGAATTATATGTTTGTTTGTCATATGTTTTCTTTGTTTCTCACATTTTATCTGTAGGCTTCAAGGAAAATTTTAGTTATATGCTTCCATAATTAACAATCTAACGTATAGACTCTGGTTTTATGTGGCAAATAGGGTTGGATTTTGGACTGCAATGGCTTCCAACCTCACCAATCAATCCCGTAATGTGGTCAGCAAAAAGTTAATGATAAAAGAAGAGGTGACCTTGACATTTCTAGTGTGTCTATTTAATTAATACTTTAGATTTTCCTATAGTTTTTATAGTGCAAACTTGTCACCTAAATTGAATCTATTGTTAGACTTCTCAAAAAAAAAAAGAATCTATTGTTAGAGCTTTTAAATATCGTCTTAACCAATTATATTTTCTTGAGCAGGAGTCTGTGGACAACATAACTCTGTTCTCAATCATTACAATTACGTCATTTTTCCTGTTGGCCCCAGTAGCTCTAGTTGCAGAAGGAATCAAGTTCACTCCCACATTTGTGCAATCTGCTGTCAGTATTTACATAAGTATTAAGTTTCTTATGGAATTGCTTCTTTATCTGAAAATTGTTGACTAATATTTGTTGTTTTTTTTGTTGTTTTGCAGGGTCTGAACCTGAGAGAACTATATGTGAGATCTATTCTTGCTGCATTATGTTTTCATGCTCATCAACAGGTTATCAATTCTTGAGTGTTCGGTGCTTACTGAATTCAAGATGATGAACTTTAGTTTTTTGATATTTTTTGACAAACATAAGCTGATAAAAGGCAGTAATTAGTTGTTGCATTGTGGGACAATGTTTGTACTATTGTGATGGAAAGGAGTTCCTGTCAATGGATCCTAGATAATCTTTTCTTACTATATTCTAAGAAAGTATGAATATCTACTGGTCATGTGGCTATAACCTTTTATAGTCAAGAAAACCTAGTATATACTAACACACACTCACAAAAAAAGGATGTATGCACTCTCTTAGAGGAATTCTATTTTTATTCTAGTTTTTGAAATCTTTTTATAAGTTTGTGGCATAATTTATTCGCAGATAACGGTTGCATTTACCTGAGCCCAAGAGTAAAAACTTGTTAGTTCTGATATATTCAAGTTCTTCCCAAACTTATCTTTCAGCAGTTGTCAAAACAGTCCGTAGGAATTTGTGATGTATCACAGAAGTTATACTTTCTCCATGCTTGTGTTAAGTTGGAAAATATTGTTTGAATTGGACAAAAGAACAGGGATTAATATGCTTGTTATTTTTGGTGATTATAGTTCTTCTACTTTGCCTGTCAATCCAAGATCATATGTATCCATATTTTCTTTTCTTTCTTTTCTTTTTTCTCTACTGATTTTTTTGTAAATTGGCAGGTCACTTATATGGTATTGGCTCGAGTATCACCAGTCACACATTCTGTTGGCAACTGTGTTAAGCGTGTTGTAGTTATAGTTTCATCAGTTCTCTTTTTTAACACTCCAGTTTCCCCCATTAATTCTCTTGGTAACACTTCTTGACTTCAATATTTATTTGATTGTTATCTACCCTTTTATCTATTCTAACTTGATTCTGTCCTATGACGCAACTTCAGGAACTGGCCTGGCAGTCGCTGGCGTGTTTCTATATTCAAGGGTGAAGAGATTTAAGTCAAAGTCTACTTGACAAAACCAGAGTTATCCTCAATCTACAAGAGTTGCCTAAATTACTAAAAAAGGTTGAAATTTTTAGTTGCTGATGATGCATATTTTTCAATGGCCTCTAAATTTTTTTCCCCGCGGCCAGTTATGTACAAGTCCTAAATGAGTCATATTTGAGGCTTTTCACATCTCTGCAAGATTTGAAGTACATAAAGATGTTCTCTCCAGCATAAAGTTCTACAGGATTAGCAATGATACAGCCGTGTGATGTTGGAGTTGCAAGTACTTTAGCAAGTGGTGACAAACAAGATTCAGAAAACAAGTCAGATACCCAAGATAATTCCCAGCCCAGTCCTCAAATTATGGTAGTGAATAGTGATGTTAGAAATTATATGTATATATGTGTGCATTATAGTTTTTATTCGATCTTGTTAAAATAGGCAGATCCATCCATTGGTTTGTGTTTCCAACATATACTGAATAATGCCAGAAGAGTTAAATACATGCAATAAAAAGGCTTTGTTGTAAAGTCTTATATTTGTTTGAGATAATTGTACAAAGTCATGCTTCAACTTGCAAATGACGGAAATCTGAAACAAAAAGCTGATGAATATAATGGAGGAGCAAGAAAAGTTACTGTGGTCTACTCATGTCAACTCTCCATCAAATGAATATTATGAAAATTTTAATTTTGTATCTAGTCTGTATTTTTTCTTTTCTTTCTTACTGCAATTTAAATGCCAAAAACAATGCCTAAATTGGGGTTTCTCCGATACGATTACTATTTATTATCTAGAGGGTTGTTATTATTCAATTTCTTTTTTTATTAAGGTTATTCTTCAATATTATTGGATGTCTTTATGTGAATGAAAATATATTTTGGAAAATAAATTTAGTTTTTTTGTATTTGACAATTAGAAAAAAATTATCAGAAAAAAGTAGTTTTTTGGTTGAAAAAGTTGTATATAATTTTGAGAAAAATATTTTTATCTCTGATAAAATAGTTTTCGGATCATACAATGCTTTCAGAAAAAAACTTCACCTTCATGTTCTATATCAAATGTGACTCTAGTTAAATGCTTTAACGTTCGTTAACATGTGCAAATCCTGTAAACATTATAATAAAAGATAGAAATCAACTATTCCTTTCTCTCCTTTGATTTGATTCACATGATTGATGACATGGAAATATGGAAATTTTATTTTCTCGAATATCTTATGCTTACTTTATTTTATTGTATTAGGTTTTGACCTTCATTATAATATGGAAAAAAGATACAAATGTAGATATTCATATAATTGAAGTACAATGCTCACATAAGATAGGCATACAATAAATTCAGGTAAATGAAATACTATATTTATGTGTACATTTATCCTTTAATAAAAATCGCAAAAATCATGTATTAGCTTACACAAATAAGTTTAAAAGATTGCAACGAGGAAAAAAATCAGTCATTCTCGGATGAATGAGATAGAATTGTCTTAATATATGATTCATTATTAAAAGTAATAAATCAATTCAGAAGTATCTCAAGAAGCATTCCAATAAAAGGACTTCCCCTAAAACAATATCCTAATAGTGTGAAACTTCAAATATAGATCGTGTAAAAGGATTTAAAAATCCCCAACCCTCTAATATATCATACTAATAATAATTGAGCGTGTTATTATAATATGCTATTATTATTATAGTCCTTATTATTATAAAGTAGTAAGTAGCTCATGCACGTTCATGACTTGCTGAGCTGCTGGTGCTGCAGCTGCTGTGAGAAATCATCTCCACCTAATCCATCTCCTGCTTCACCTCCGTCGGCAGCATCGCCGTCGCATCTCCATCGACGTCGTCGACGTCCCACGCGACGTCCTGCAGGTCGAACCCCTTGACTTCTCCCAGCTGCCGGCCGCACCCGAGCTGATCGAAGAGGTACCCCACATCGTAGCAGCTCTCCGGCGCCGCGACCCTGTTCATATCGGCGTCCTCGAACAGGAAGTCGTAGACGTCGCCGAAGTCGCAAGTGGGCACCATGTGGTCATCGTCGACGGCTTGCCCGGCGCCGTCGAGCTCACCGGGAGCTACCGGAATGGCTTGATAAGCTGCTTTGCCCTTTGATGAAGCGGTGGCGGTGGCGGAACTGGTACTCTTGTTGGCCTTGCTCCTGCGCTTCTCCATGACGGACGCGCCCAGGCTCTTGATGTAGTTCTGGAGGAGGGTGCCGGAGCGGGGGTTCTTGAGGTTGCGGCGGCGGCGGCGGGCGAACTGCCTGCGCTTGGTGGCGTTCCAGTGGTTCTTGATGGAGTTCTCGGTCCTGCCGGGGAGCCGCTTGGCGATCTCCGCCCACTTGTTGCCGATCTCCGAGTGCGCCTCGATCAGGATTCTGTCCTCCTCTTCACTCCACGTATCCTTCTGCATGCATGCATGCATGCAAATGTATTGCATCGTTAAGAATAAAAAACATATTTCTTACGTGAAATATTTTTTATTTTATTTTACTGTTAAACAAGTATACGTGAATAAGTTTCAAAATTGTCAAAAATATTAAATATAGATATAATATAACATATATACATTTTAAATGTTACCTAGTGGCATAGTCATATATACATTTTAAATGTTACCTAGGAGCACAAAAATATTTCTTACATAAAGAAAAGAATAAAAAATATTACTTATATTTGTTTACCGTTGAATAAGTCTAAGTGAATAAGCTTCAAAATTGTCAAAAAGATTAAATATAGATATAATATAACATACATGTTTTTTTTGGTAAATATGCAGCATACTACATGTTAAATGTTACCTAGCAACATAGTCATATGAGTCAACAGGGAAGTAATTACTGAAACGTTTTCTTATGAGAAAAAAAAACTCTACTGAAACGTTTCGATTTCATATATTCATCATGAAAGAGCAGTTCAACATGAAGCAATTTATGTTTCTAATTTTTTTTTCTTCATGCATTTATGTTTACTTAATTAATTGCAAACATGAATAATTCTCATTCTTCAATTTTTTTCCCATTCCTTAATTTTGGTTCGGACCAAAGTACAAATCTAAAAAATGGAAACTTAACTTGACAAAGTAATTGGAAAATGGGGAGCTAAGTACTCCATGATTTAAGGAAATCCACCGCATAAATAGGACAGTAAATCAATTTCCATTCAAATTGCAATTGGTTCTTGTTCGAAGTGGAGTAGAAATCAGCTGCTACAAGACAGTCATCTTCCTTATTTGGAAACTTATGGCTTTCCTAATTACTTGCTGAAAATAAATAATTTACATATTTTTTTCTTTTATCCACCAGGTGCAATTTACCAAGATATTCTACATTTGGAAGATAATAAATTTAGGTCTCACATTCTCATGCAAACATGGAAAATTATATACTATATTTTCCTTTTCCTCTTAGTTTTTAACATCTAATTGGATCCTTTAATTTAGCCTCACGAGTGCTATGACATTTAATTTAGTCAGAGTGTCATGCAAATCAAATTTCTACCGTGTAGAAGATATATCCAAATTTCAAATTTGATAAATACCTACAAAAGTAAATTTGAATATCTGAACAATTCAATCTAATATTATGCTTATAATCTAATATAATATTAAAGGGATAGAAATAAAAAACCTTGATGTTAGGCCTGAGATGATTGTGCCATCTCTCTCTGCATTGCTTTCCTATTCTTCCACGCAGCATCTGAGCAATCTGAGACCACTTCCCCAGTCCATACTGCTCCACCAGTCTCATCAACACCCTGCATGCATGCATCAAATTAAAATTCTAAGTAAAGTTGAAGAATCAAATTCTAAGATATAATTCTTCTCTCAATGAGGGCATTAATTTCATGAGACTGTACTTAGAATGTTACAGCAGGAAGGAATCAAAGTAAGCTAAAAAGAAGAGAAAAAAAATTGAACCAGTACGTGCCTGTCTTCTTCAAGTGTCCATTGTCCCTTGACGTTGGGCTTCTTCTGAACCTTGCCGGCGGCGTTCTTCTTAGCAGCCGTCCCCTTCCTGTTCACATCCTCCAACTCCAAGACCGCCTGCTTGCCGCCGTTCATCATGCTCGACAGCTCGTTCTGGTAGCCAAACGCCATGAAAGAGTCGAACGTGCTGACCATGGGAAGCCTGCCCAGATGATCTGTCTCCGCCATCTGATGCCCTCCAATGCCTTGTTGCACGTAGCATGGCATCATGGCGTTATAGTGCGGGAAGCTCCCCGCCGGCGGCTGCATGACGTCGTCGACGTCCTCCAGCTTGCCCACGATGAAGCGCTCGTCCGAGCTCGAAGAGTATACGCCATTCATGCCGCCCAGCTGCGGGAAATCTTGGGGCGAGTTGGTGTAACATGAAGCAGATGCTTCCATGGCGAG
This sequence comes from Pontederia paniculata, assembly GCA_001647135.1. Lineage (NCBI taxonomy): Eukaryota > Viridiplantae > Streptophyta > Magnoliopsida > Commelinales > Pontederiaceae > Pontederia > Pontederia paniculata. The sequence goes on from LTAE01010750.1 coordinate 16,118, forward strand.
ACTGTCCCCCCATCCCATGTTGGCCTTCAAGCAGCCAACATGCTCCATTTTTTTTTGAGGTGAGAGAAAGGGAGGCAGATGTTGTGAGGGTTGGATGAATATGTCACATATTGTGTCTTTGTAGTGGCAGGAGTCGTAGTTTGAGGAGAGAGAGAGGGAGAGAGAGAGAGAGAGAGAGAGAGAGAGAAGGTAATT
>LTAE01010752.1:0-16309 GCA_001647135.1 Pontederia paniculata
CCTTAGTACAAAGAAAGGAGATTTGTAGGGAGCCTTCGCCCTTGAAGAAGGACATAGTGAACTCCGAAGATCTCTTGGAGAAGATCGGAGCGGGGACGTAGGCCAGGAGTTCGGCCGAACCTCGATAACAAACATTATGTTTGTTTTCTTTACTCTCTTCTCTATTCATTCATATTCATATACGTTTTGCTTCCGCTAACACAAAACTAAGAGATTTGAGCAAAGATCGTAAAAACTTTTAATATACCAATTCACCCCCCCCTCTTGGTGCCATTCTAGATCCTACAGAAAGGTGGTAGGGACTCATTTGCTTATGACTAAAGGAAATATGGATCTTATTGAACTGAGCAAGTCCTATTAACATAACATAAAAAGTGAACAATCACAAAGCCTACATATTAACAATTTATCTTATTTATAATGAAGATTCATGGATCTTATATTCTAGTTTAGAGCAAAGAGAGGATACCACCTTTGATACTTGTCACATTTTAGTCGGTCCTAAAGGTCTTTCAACCTTCCTAATGTAAACCAACAAAAGAATGAAACTTCATTCATTTCTTCAACTTGATAGGCATAGAATGGGAAGGAGGTGTTGACTCTCTATCAAGCTTGGTCTCACTCCCTTCTCTCATGCCTAGACAATTTCAAATCTCGAGAAGCCTTCAAGACATTACACTATTTGAAAAGGAGTTTATCTTTCTTGTAGTGTCTTCCATCCCTTGAGAAAGAATCTCCAAATCCCCTTTACCTTCTCCTTTTATTCTATGAAAAGCAAACATCTAATGTAGGCTCGGTTACCTTTCTATGAAGGCGAGCAACCCAACCCCCAAGTTGCTTATAGCATTCAAGGCTAGCGATATTTCACAATAGCAACTCTAAGAAGTTGGGCTTAGGGTGTCCTCATATGATTATTTTAATGACTCAAAGGACTTCCCTTAGCTTGGATTGGTGCCGCCACCTCTCCTAGGACCAAAATGATAACCCCTGCCCGACGGGTCCACATTCATCCTTGAATGTCGTCACACACTCTTCACTTCCTAGCCACTGTAACCATCACTTGTAATCCATGCAGGTGTTTTCACACACTTGAAGTGGATAAGAAAGAACTTCATGGAGCAACCCCCTGGTACCAAACCTAAGGTTCACTTTCCCAAATGAGCATCTGGTACATGTATAAGTCCGTGGAAGAGTCAAAGGGTCACCATTGCTAAGGATATCCTCTACTAGTCTGAGATGGGTCGTCTGAGGGTTCCCCACAATTTATTTTTCCGCTTACATACTAGGCTATCCCTATCCAAAAGCTCCACAAGATCACCTATCACTAGTCTTCAAACAGAGTGGTTTATGGCACATAAACATCGGACATTGGATCCTATAGAGGGAAGCCTAACAAATGTCAGATGCAAAGCCCCACAACCCATTAAGATCATATTGACATACCCCTGATGCATGATAATTTAGTCATATTTTTTATAGCATATTTAGTTTATTTTTCATCAATTTCATTGTCCCATGCATCATTTTGTTTAATAATTCACTTCATTTTAGTTGTTGGAGTTAGAGAGCACATATTATTGTTCATTTTCATGTTTAGGACATTAAAGAGAGCAACAAAGGAAGACTACAATGAGCTGAAGTGGATTCGAAAATAAAATCAATATAAAATTGGAAGTCACGACCATGAAATGATAGTAACAATCGTGAGTGCATGCAATCTACATTGGTGATTTGTCAATGTGAAACCATTTTCACGGCCGAGACATCGGTGACTAAGTGATTGAGACATGACTTGCAACTTTCATGCCCATGTTGGATGTAATAGTCAGTGAAAGTTTTTGCACGATCATGAGCACACCTATTCCAAACTGCACCAATTATATCATCTTTCGTAAAACCATTTTCACGGTCATGAATGAATTAGGCAATGATGGATGATATAGAAGATTACATTCGGTCATGACTGTGATATCTTGATCATGAGCCATGAGCATCCTATCGAGATAAAGAGACATTCAGTCACAACCGTGACAACCTGGTCATGGGTCGTGAAGATTTTGAAGACGAACTACAACCTTCGGTCACGACCATGAAATCAATTTCACTGGCCGTGAAATTTTGATGACGCTGACAATATGTTTACCTTGTCATGAGCAGTGAAATGCTTATCCAAAAATTGATTTAGTTGAACTTAATCTTATCTTTTGAGAATTTGGACTCGAGATTAAGTGAAAATCTGCTAAGAACAAATTTTAATATGTTAAGACTCTTCATATGACATGACACCTTTTGAAAATCTATAAATAAGACCCCAAGACCTTGCTTACGGGGTTATACTTCAAGCTTGGTGATGTATGCAAAAAGTGTCATGCATTTCATATCATTTTATGCATTTCATGCATGTTTTAGGTTTATTTAGCATTGAAATTTCATAAAATGCCCGTGATCTAGTGAATTTCTGGTTTTCTTGTTTTCAAGTGGAAAATGATACAAATTTAGCATCTCAGCCATTTGATGATCGTGAAAGATAATTTTACGGCCGCTATAGAATACTGAAAAAGGATTATCAGCCTCATGACTATGAGACTCGAGCTCACGGGCACTACAAAAGGCTACATCCAACATCGTCACAAGCTTGAAAAGTCAACTAATGGGCGCTACCGAAGGTCTGAATCACATCATCACATAGTGACGGGCATGATGGGAATTCTCATAGTCGCGATAAAGACGTATTACACATTGTGACCATGACGATGGGCAGCTTCTCCCGATTCACAAGCGCGAAGGCTTACGAGCTGTGAAAGCAGCCATCACCCCATAAATGTTTCCCAGGGTTCTTTAGAGAGGGTATCATGAATGTTCTGATTAAATTTTATTGTGGAGAAAGAGTGGAACACTACTTGAGTCGCACGAGAAATCGAAAGGCACCTATGGCGACGACTAACTTTGTTTGTGTTCTCCTATTTTGTATGATATTTTATGAACGGTTCTCTGTTTGTATCTCTCCATCTATGGATTAATTTACCGAGGGTTGTGTTTGTCGAAACTCCTAATCTTGGATCTATTCTAGTGTTTTAATTGTATGGAACGAATATGATAGTACTTATGTTGATATTAACGCTTTTCTTAATGCTTTGGTTTCTTATATGCATGATGTGTTATCCGAGAGGAATGGTCTTGCATATTCATTATCTGGCTTTAGAAATGATCTAGGTTATTCCTATGCATCAATATCGTCTAGGAGAAATCAAAAGAGCCATAAAGTGCATAGTTATCTAAGAGAAATTGAAAGAGATCTTAGATTCATTTGTGATTAGTCTTAATCCATTAGGTTTGAGATCATGTGAGATTAAAAATTGAGAGGATTAATCTTAATATATTTAGGACATAATAGTTGACTCAAGTCTATGAGTTAAACTAGAGAGATTCACTTCACTATGTCAGATGTTCCATTCTATCTTTAGGTCTAGGAGATCCTTAGTTAGGTGGTGTAGACATGACACTACCATATCTATCTGCCTGAGCTTATTGTCATCAGTCATTACCTGTGATCTTTTGTTTTATTTTACTTTAAAACTCATTCACTCAATTATTTTATCAACCCCTCAATTCTGATTAGGTCTAATGTACGATATTGTTAACTTCTCGTGGGATCGACACTCATAACTTTATTACTTGCTCGACTAGTAACTTGCTAATATATGAGAGACCATGGGGCATCACTATTCCTCAAATGGATGCCAACTTTCAGATGCAATATGACACTATTCAGATGGTGCAACACGAGCAATTCTGCGTAACAAATGAAGATCCCTTTAGCCATGTTCGAAATTTCATGCAGCTATGCCACACGTTCAACTTCATTGAAGTGTTTGACGTGTAGTCAGACTAAGGTTGTTCCCTTTCCAATTAAGGGGAAAGACATCTTCATGGCTGTCTATTATTCCAACGAGCACCATCTCAACATGGGAGGAGCTGAAGCAAGCATTTTATAATAAGTATTGTCCTCCACATAAAGCGATGAGGCTTATCTCTGAAGTCAATTGTTTATGCAACAAGACATGAAGTCAATTCATGTGCAACCAACATGTGGTGGCACTGTATTTTCTAGGACATCGATCGTGGAGACATGACACCAGTTGAGACATGTGAAGAATTATGTGAGTAGCTCAATTTTGCCCAGCCAATTCAGACCTCGAGGCGAACATGGTATTGTTCTGCCTACAACAAAGGGAACCTTGAAGGAGTACATCAAGGAGTTCATCGAATCCTGTCTTCAAAATTTTCGAGTGGACGAGCAAAACCTCAGAGCAACATTCATCAATGGGCTAAATCCATGGGCCTATAGCGAGTTGGACATGCAACATTGTCCCAACTTTTGCTCTCTCTTGGCTGCTGAGGAAGCTCTCATGGAGTTCTCAGAGTCAAGGTCAACACCACCAAAACCCCATGGAAAATGTATTGGTTGGGGAGACGATTCTCAATCGTCGAATAGGTGGAAGTCCAAACCCCATAAAGAAGACAATCGTAGCAAGAGTCTCTTGGGAAGAAGTCGTTCAACCGGACAAGCCCAAGTAGAAGTCGCCAAGTCCTTACTACATTTGTGACTAACTGCATTGGATGCACATATTGTCCAAAGCGTGTAACGTCAACGCAAATGGTAGCTGAAGATCAAGAGGCGTGATAACCCCTCACCCTAATGTATCATTTTGCCTTATTTAATGAAAATTATTTACGTCATGATCATTTCTCAAGAATTTTTATTGATTTCATTGTGCATGCCTCAATAGCGGGATTAACGTCCGCATTATGCCCAACTTGCTCCAAGACTCCCTATGTGTAAAAGCCACTCAAGAGCCCCTTTGGTGACCCATGTGTCTTCAGAGAAGCGTCCGCTCGAGCACCCAGTTTGACGGTCGCCCAAGTACCCGCGCAAGACGTCCCACACGATACCGCTTCGTAGCCCGTCATATCCCAATACTTCCATTGCCAAATTACTCAAAAATTCAATAAAATGACTTTTGACAAGCTACACAACATACATAGGTCCTCTTCGCCTAAACATGTCATGTAATAGGGCCGTCTTGGCTCTGAAAGCTTTGAATTGAAATCCAATCCAAATAATTTTAGGTTAAAACTCTACTCGTAAAATTTTGGATCAAGTTTCGAGTTGAAAGAATTATAAGCCATCGGTTAATTTGACCCAAAAATTTAATATGAATAGTCTTTTTTAAATATTTACTTAAATTAATGAATAAATTTAATAATTATTATTCTTAATCATATTTATTTTATTAATTTTTTAAATTTACATTCATTCTTAAATTTATTAAAATTTAAAAAACTAAGCCCAAATTCGTTTTGAATTTCGACTAATTTTGAGTCGAGTGCGAATTTTCTCTGACTCCATCCAATTCAATATTATCTTAAGTAACCCTTCTTGTACACATAATAATAACTAATAACACGGGGAAAGAAAGAGCCCACAATTTTTTGGTCACATCAGAAAGGGGTTCATAATTATTTTATAGTCGTCCGTTGGAAATTTAACGGCTGGAGTGCGACCCCCGCGAGCGTTGCTCAAAGGCCATCGGATCGTCTCTTTCGACGACGCGACGCCTCCTCGCACGCTTCCCGTCTCCTCTTCTCTCCTCTCCCCATTTCGGATCTCGTCTCCGCCGAGCTCCAGGCCTCGAAACCCTCTCCAGGGTTTTCGAGATCGCCGGAACCCTCGCTTCCCTTCGCCCGTCCCGATCGCCGGACGAGCCGCATGGAGGACTTCCCGGAGGAGCTCCGCACGCCGCCGGTCTCCCTCGTCTCCGTCGTTGGCTGTCCGGAGATCCATCAGCCAATCTCCGCCTTCCTCCACTCCGAGCAGCCGCCCATTAACACCCTCGCGCTGCCGGACTTCTCCAAGATCTCCATCTTCGCAAGGAAGCAGAAGGACCCGCTCGCCTCGCCGCAGCCCGCTGGCGGGTTCCTTAAGCGGGACTGGCTGCTCAAGCACCGGACCAGGGTCCCGGCCGTGGTCGCCGCCATGTTTCGCTCCGATCAGGTCACCGGCGATCCCGCGCAGTGGCTACAGGTCTGCACCGACCTTGAGAACCTAAAGTACGGCATCCTTTCCTTTTTATAATTTTGGTTTCCAATCAATAATGTATGAATTTGGTCTGAGAATTAAAGTTTTAAAGGCCATCACAATGTACTTCATATTTTTTTTTCCATGGGATCCTGGACCTTTTGCATGACTATTATTTGAAACTACTAAAACAGAAAAAAAATGATACTTTGGCAAGATGAATGCTGTAAATAAAATGGCTTAATTATTACAAATTTTAAGGAACCTACTATATGTGAGCATTTGGATGCATGTTAAATGACTAACAATTTTGTCATTGCTGAGTCATGATACCAAATGGATATTTTTTCGTCGATAGGACACATATCGAGATGGGGAATGTTAAAATGAAATCTCTCCCAATAATGACACTTTTGGCATTCGATCTTGTAACTTCTTAACAGGATTTAACTCACTAACCAGTTCAACCAATCAATTGTTGGTAAAGAAACCGTTTTTATGTGCTTAAAACTAGTTTTACCAAGGGAAATTCCCTACAAGTGATATTGACTTCTCATCCAGAGCATCTGTCATCAGAATTTGGGTGTAGTAAGAGGCCATGACCAAAATACTGAGACGAGTATTCAATGCTGTATTGGGCTCAACTGCTTCTACATTTCATAAAGATATAGATGAAAAAACATTAATTGACCTGATATTGACAGATTTAGTGGATTATGATGAAAACACCTTTGAATTAACTTTCCTTGAAAATTCTGAATGATTAGTTATGATGGTGCACTGCACAATCATATCGATGCACACTTGTCCAAATGCCTATTTAACATCCATTTAATTTTTATCCTGTTTCTTCTTCTTTGATCACAAAAATATTCCTTACATGTTCATGTCATCTAACCTTACCACCAGGGCTCTTATGTTAGCTTTCTTTTGTTTCTTATACATATATTCTTCTTCCAAATTTTCTCTCTGAAAATATTCTTTTTCCTGATTGAAAACTAACTGATGATTTTTTGCTCAATGAATTTTATTGTCAGAGCTCTTGTTCGTGGGAGAAGCATCAGAGTTGTTGTTGTTCTTGTACTTACAAATTCTGGTGGTAAGTAAATGAAATATTTTGACATTTAGTCCATTTGTGTCAGATGTAGTATTTGTGAAATGTATCTCACAAAAAAAAACTATTTTTGAAGTGTAAAAGGACATTTTAGTTAGTTTTGAAAATAAAAAAAATAATTTAATTGTTTGAAAGGCTTTATGAGAAGGGTTTTGATTATCACTTTATCTTCACTTCCACAAATTTAGATTCTCAATGACGTTAAACAATGTTTGTTCATGGGCAATAGTGAATTTTTTACATATAGAAACTTCATTTGAGTTCTGATATGTTGGTGGTTTATCACTATGCTAATTCAGAAGAAGTGAGTGAAGACCTTATGCTTGCATTGAGAAAGCGTGCAGAGATTGATTCCAAGTTCCTGATCACGTATGTCCAGAATGATGCAACAGAACTAAAACATTCACTTAACAGGTAAAATCATGACATGCCAACATACATTTTCATTTCCTTAAAACTTTTGTGAATAAGCATTGATGCAAAATTTCGAAGTTCATTTTCTCAAGTACTTATGTTTTTCTGGATCACTGTAGTATCTCGTGTTACACAATATTTGGATGACTGAATTATTTGGAATTATTTGGAAATTTCAAATTAAGCATTCGGATCTTTCGAAATTCATTATGCATTTGGTACCAATTTCTACATGTAATTGCAGTGCTGGATGACTCCACCTTCTAAGTCATTCTTTCCACTAAAAAATATTCATGGAAGTGTGATGAATTCGTATTAACTAATCGATTATTGTCTCCAACAATATGCAGAATTGCTAGTACATTTGCTGAGCTGTGTAACACATATTATAGAGAAGAAGGGCGAAGGATAAGAGCCCGCATAGAAAAGAAGAGCTTTAACTCAACTGAGTTGAGTATTCGCTATTGTTTTAAGGCAAGATCCTCTACCTTTTGGGCTTATTTTGTTGGTATTACTATACAAAAGCATTTTGAGTTGCATGAATATGCTATTTAAAAAAACACAATGCAACTTACATTTGACACTTTTTAGGTTTCCTAAGGGCAACAATTTGATCCATGCATTGCTTGATTTAAGTATTCTGGTATTCATCCAACTTCAAATTTTCTGTTGAACGCTATATGACCATCTATGAGCTCTTTCATTCTCCACCTGATTTGGCAAGATGAGTACTTTAGTATTATTGCCAAAAGCACTACAACTTGCGAATAAATTTTGTTCACATCAGAATAAGGGTACCTTATATGGACTCAGTAAACTGGCTCATGTATGCAAATGTTACCTATCACATGATCGACATGGAAGTTCTCATACTGAGATCCCAAACTCCACCTTTGACATGTCACTTTGGCATGGTCGCGAAAATGAAATCTCTATGCATTACGGGGATAAGGTATGATATTGGAAACTCAATTATATCCTGTGTAAATCTATCACAAATCATGCGGGATTGAGAAAAACGCACATAAGTCAAGGATTACATGTCAAATGTTTTGTTTCCAAGATATATCTTTTAGCAATTATTGTAAAAAATTATTCCATCTGATTTTTTTAAATTCCCCAATATGTGACAGCTATATTCAGTGTCAGAAAAAAATGGATCCATTCAACTGTAGCTTCTTTCAGTAATTTGATTTTTTTTCAAAGATAATCTTTTGGTTATATTGGCAAAAGAAATATGAATCAGCGTATCAAATTATACACTTTTTATGGGTTTTATTTACTCCTATCATTGGTTGTCTTGAAAATAAAAGCAAATCAACTGTTCTCTTACTTTAATTGTGCCAAAATTATAGTTGATTTTCATGGTTGAAATTTTAGGTTGCAGTATATGCCGAGTTTAGACGAGACTGGGCAGAAGCGTTGAGGTTTTACGAAGAAGCCTATCGTGTTTTACGTGAGGTAATGCTCCCTGCTCTTTGACCACAACTGGCAAAAAATTCTTGTGGTAATGTTTGCATATCTTTTGAAGGGTTTTTTCTGACATTTTTAAACCCACTTGCATGTGATAGATATAGTAATTTGATAAATATAGTAATATGATTGCAGAAATGTGTTCTAGCTTTAGTTTCACCTAAATAAAACATTAAGTCACACAATATTTCTCCATTGAGTGGTAAGGTTTGAACTGTATGCTTAAATTGACAGGTGATGCCAAGTCAAACTCTTATAGGCATTAGTTCAGAATGAGTTAAGAAAGGCTACTTTTCAATTTAAGGGCCAAATGTGAAGTAGACATTTATTTTGATATCTCTTCAAACAAAAATATTCGTTTATATATCATGCATTATCCTGTTAGGTTATTTTATAACCCATAACAGTCAACTTTAGAATTTTACTCAAATGCATTGTACAAATCTATTGGATAGCTGACCCGATACTTAATTTCCAACCATGACATTCATATGTACTTGGCCTATTTTCTACATTTCCAAGCATAATTGTTTTGTTTCTATGGTTTTCCACTTCTACCATATGGTTTGGTTTCAATATTTCATTTAATCAGATCAAGTTGGATGACTGTGCATAATGGGTTTTAACTTTCAACTTTCGTATATGTTATGTTGCCGTTAGATAACCTTTATTTGGACTATGGTATATCTAAACTAATATATTAACTAACTAATCAAAGCACTAGGGACTTTGTGGGATAGTGGTGTAGTGTGGGGGGTGGCTGATCAGAACATGGAACACCTTCAGCACTTCCTGCCACTTAATGTTATATGCAACCACCATAACATCCACTTCCCGGGTGCATATCCTAACATCTGAAATAGTTATGTTGGATCCATGGTAAAAGATCTACGTGACTTTATTCTTGTGTAAGTTTTTATAGGAGGGTTCTTGACATGTTCTGATGAAGTATTCCTTGATGGCTGGGGGGAACCATGTTAGATAGAGCTTTTATGCATGTCCCAGTAGAAGTATGAGGCTCGTGTGTAAGGCGGTCTATGGAACATTACATCTCAAATTCAAGTATTTATACATCTGCCAGATAAGCTTATACTTTTTCAGAAATGAGATATAAGGAATGTATGCAACAACAACAACAACAACAACAAAGCCTTATCCCACTAGGTGGGGTCGGCTACATGGATCACACGACGCCATTGCGCTCTATCAGTAACCAAATTTTTAGGTATATTATTCGTTAATATATCTCGTTCTATTAGCTCGCCAAGTGTTCGCTTTGGTCTTCCTCTCCCTCTTTTAATCGGACTCCAGATTGTTTGCTCTACCCTCCTTACTGGCGCATCTAACGACCTTCTCTGAACATGACCAAACCACCTCAAACGATTCTCTACCAGCTTCTCGCTAATAGGGGCCACTCGGACTCGTTTACGTATATGGTCATTCCTAATCTTACTTGAGAAATTATATCATCTCCTAACCTAACTTCCGAATCGCCTCTAAATTGTCTATTCGTGAAATTGCAATGCATATACTCTGTCTTATTCCTACTTAAACGGAAACCCTTTGACTCCAACGTGTTTCTCCATATTTCCAATTTTGCATTAATCTCATCTTTTGAGTCCGCTAAAAGTACGATATCATCAGCAAAGAGCATGCACTTAGGTACCTCATCTATGATACTCTCGGTTAGAGCATCCACAACTAAGTTAAACAAATATGAGCTTAAAGATGATTCTTGGTGTAGGCCAATTCTTATAGGAATATAAGGAATGTATGCATTGAGAAAATATTTTGTGAAAAGGCTTTTATTGAATCACCACCACATTTTAAGGTTTTTTCTACAGTCATTATTTTTAGGGACAAAAAACTCATCTACAGTTATCGGGTTAAAATAATCACTCATGAAGGTACAGTCTTATTCTAGTTACAGTACTTAAGTTCATTTATTCTGGCCTTGCATTTATATATTTGTTTTCAAACATTCAGATGATTGGGACCTCAACTAGGTTGCCACCAATTCAACGCTTAGTTGAGATAAAGGCTGTTGCTGAACAATTGCATTTCAAGATATCAACTTTGTTGTTTCATGGTGGAAAAGTCATAGATGCGATTGGATGGTTCAATAAACACATAATGAGTTATCAAAAACTTTTGGGTCCATCTGAAATTGCATTTCTTCATTGGGATTGGTTCAGCAGGCAGTTCCTGGTTTTTGCGGAGTTATTAGAGACAAATTCAGCACCAATTCCAAATCCTCTTTCATATCGTTTTGGCACACCAGATAATCCTTTGACCGAATGGGAATTTCAACCAGCTTATTACTATCAGGTTTCACTAGAATTTGATTACATCAGAGCATAATTTTCACATGTTTTTGTTTTCTTTCTGCTATATGACATCAACTCTTTTTTTTATAAAGTTAGCAGCCAGATATTTGACAGAAAAGAGATATATTGTGGATCGCTTATCATCTCTGTCAGAGTCAGAATTGGCAAGTTCATTTGGTAGTGTTCCAGTATCTGTTTTGCCATCGGTCTTTGTTGGTCAATCAGCCCGCTTGTTTGAGGAAGGAGATGTAATGGAAGTACTTCCGTAAGTTTTCCATTGCATATTTTGAAATTTAGTAATTCTTTTCTGATTACAAAGAGGCCCATGTGCCTAATACATGGAAATAAAATTAAAAATTATTGAAACCCAAAAGGTCCCACAGTGATAATCCAACTCGAGACATTTTGGTTCACGAGGGAGGTTGTTTGCCACTGCACCATGACCACATTCTCGAATTTCTGAGTTATTATTGTACTCTAACACATACCTTTTCAGTCTCTCTGATGCAGAGTATATCAGCTATGCAATTGCAGAAGCACAAAGATTTCAAGATTCATATGAGATCATTGCCTTGTTCAGAAAAGCTTATGAATCATTCAATAGCTTAAAAGCTCCAAGGTTGGCTGCTTACTGCAGCAACAAAATGGCCAGAGAGTATTTTGTGGTAGAGGACTTTAACAACGCAAAACAACTTTTTGATGTTACTGCTGCCCTATATCGGCAAGAAGGTTGGGTTACTATGCTTTGGGAAAGCTTGGGTTACTTACGAGAATGCTCTGGTAGACTTGGCTCAGCAAAAAATTTTGTGGAATACTCTCTTGAAATGGCATCATTGCCTATTTTTTCAAACGGTGGGCCAGAAGCCCCTGATACTGAAAGGGAACATGGCCCAGCAGGTGCACCCACAATTTCAAGAAGAGAAGAAATTCAAACGGAAGTTTTCAAGTTACTTAACGGACATGATGCACCATCATTAGGGAATGAAGCCTGCAGTCTCCTGGGAACAGAAGATCAAGTCATCTGTCTTGATGTTGATCTTGTGAGCCCCTTGAGGATGGTACTGCTTGCTTATGTTGCGTTTCATGATCAAGTTGTTAAGCCAGGTTCTCCAACGACGGTGACAGTGTCACTTCTTTCTCAATTACCCCACCCTTTGGAGTTCAATAAGTTGGGAATTGAGTTTAATCAGCCAAAGTGTAACTTTACTATTGTCAGTGCCATGGGAGGTGCTTCAGAGACAAAATTGGATACTGATCAAGATGTTCGGGTGGAAATTGCTCCATCGCTTATGTTGCCTTCCAACAAGTGGTTGCGACTGACATATGAAGTTAAATCAGGTAATTGGGTTTCCTCTTATTTAATGTACTAGATGTTAGTTTCTCATTTCAAGCGTTAAAGAGTTGGCTCTGGCAGCATGGCATTCAAAGAGAATTAGTTGATTATTTTGGATGGTCTCTTGATTATCTATATTTGATGGTTCTTAATATGAACGTGTTCGTTAATTTGATGGTTCAATTGTCTTCTGGTCAGTTCTTCCATTTAGTAACTCGACTGAGAAATCGACGGTTTGATTAGCTCATCAGTATAAACTTGACCATTTGCTATTGATATTTTGTTATATATGATGTCACATAAATGGTATTACATTCTTTAACCATTATCTTTGTGCAAGAAGTTATTATGGTCTTTTTATGAAAGTTGTTATACTTTTGCCCTCTTGGACTAGAGCTGATTTCTTGTTCATTTATGATGCAGGGGATAGCGGAAAACTTGAATGCTTGGTAGTGAAGGCTGAAATACACAAACATCTGATCATTTGTTGTCGAGCAGAAAGCCCTGCTTCTATGGAAGATTTACCACTGTGGAAGTATGAGGACCAGGCGGAAACTTTCCCCATGAAAGACCCCATAATCTCATTTTCCGGCCAAAAGTTTATTCAGGTTGAAGAACCTGAGCCACAAGTTGATCTTATTTTAGATGCTTCTGGCCCTGCATTAGTTGGTGAAAATTTTGTAATACCTGTTACAGTATCTCCCAAGGGTCATGCTGTTTATTCTGGTGAGTTGAAGATCAATCTTGTGGACGCTAGAGGTGGTGGTATTTTGATGAGTCCAAGGGAGGCTGAATCATTTTCTTCAGAAAGCCATCATGTTGAACTTCTCAGTATCTCAGGGGCAGGTGATAAAAATGAACCTACAACTGACCTTGATAACATCAGGAAAGTTCAGCATTCTTTTGGTGTCATTTCTGTTCCAATTCTGGGAGTAGGAGAGTCGTGGCCATGCAAACTAGAAATCAAATGGCACAGACCAAAGTCTGTTATGCTTTATGTTTCACTAGGTTACTCTCCAAACATTGATAAAGCTGTTACTCAAAGGATTAATGTGCATAGGAGTTTACAGATTGAGGGAAAGATCCCCATTGCTATCACCCACCGCTTCATGACACCATTTCGTCGTGAGCCGTTGCTGCTTTCAAAGGTGAAATCATTGCCTGGTTCAAACCAAGATCTCGCTCTTGCGGTGAATGAAAAAGGTATCTTAATTGTGAGTGCTAGAAACTGTAGTGAGGTGCCATTACGAGTATTGTCCCTATCAATTAAACCTGAGAATGTGGAAGGTGGAAAAACTTCTTACTCCTTACAGCATGTTGGTGGAGCTTCTGCTAATGATGCCCTTCTTGTTCCGGGCGGAGAATTCAAAGGCATCTTCTCTATCACGCCAATGCTCGAGTCTCCAAACCTTGAGATTGGCTCGGTTTCCCTGAAGTGGAAGAGAGATATGACATCTGGTGATTTTGAAGATTCTGGTGTTGTCACAAGCCAGAACTTGCCCAATGTGAATGTGGAGAAGCCTCCATTAGTTGTAAGCCTGGAGTGCCCTCCTCATGCTGTTCTTGGAATTCCTTTCTCATTCTACATAAGGGTCCAAAATCTTTCAAACTTGCTTCAGGAGATCAAATACTCCCTTGGAGATTCCCAGAGTTTTGTATTTGCTGGACCTCATGATAATGTTGCATCCATCCTACCAAAAACAGAGCATCTTATGCGATATAAGCTTGTCCCATTGGGTTCAGGCTCACTAGAGCTGCCACGGATCAACATCACTTCAATGAGGTATTCGGCTGCATTGAATTCATCAGTTGCATCTTCCATGTTGTTTGTTTACCCTAGCGAACCCAAGTTCGAGGATAGAGGGGACAAGTAAGCAACCGCCTTTTGATTTCATGTAAACTACATCAGAAAAGTTGGGCTGCAGCCCTGAATTCCAAATTACAAGGTGAAAGAAGACTGGATTGTTACAATGGCCTTCGCCATGTCGTCTATTTCATTACCAGTGTGAAAGTCCAATGATATATGCATCGTTTCCTGGACTATTTATATATAGAGCTACTCAGGAATGAGAAAGGGCATCCAAGATCTTCGATTAAGCAGGTTTCATAGAAGATTCGGATGAACTGGTTTTCCGGCTGGGTTTTGCCCCCTTGATCTTTTGTTTTTTTAAAAGGAAGATATAATTTCTCATCAAATCTGTGTTCCTATTCGTCTCTGTTTCTTTTATTGTGCCAGCCATGTGTGAAGAGGAATGTCGATGGCTCTATTGATGACAATTGAACATAGAGGACTCTCTATGCCATATCCATTATCAACCATGTACCAATAGTTAAACCTGTGGACTAATTTTTCTGTATTCATATTTATAACAATGTGGTCATAAGCTCATCCATGAAGCTTCACAAAAGCATTATTTGCAAAGGTTACATCTAGTGATGGAACATTTTTTTTTTTGTCTAGGTTAATTTGGTTCAAATATTAAACATTTATTACCATTGTCTAGTTTTAGTCCAACCAAACCACCAACTATATTTAACATTATTTAATATTGTTTTGCATCATATGGTCGATATATTATATGTATGAAGAGTGAAGACTTAATGTTCCTGACTGTTTTAATCTGTCAAAATATCATTGATATATGATATGAGGCATTACAATTGCTATCATCATTCTTGTATTTTGCTTCTTCAAGTTTATGCATAAGTTGCATTTTTCTTATATTCTGAATGTGATTAAATTACAATTTGATGTGATACATAATCATTTTTTACAAGGTTGACCCTGCAGTATTCAGGGTTACTAGCCTTGTTTAATTTTATCGGACATTTAATTATGATGAGTGAGACTCTTATTGAAACTTTCTGTACTCTCAACTCTAGTTGATACGTTTTTACAATTTGTATATATGCATCGCGGTTAAATTATCTGCCATTAAACTTATCATTCGAGTTAATCCAATTTATGAAAATCATGATTCTAAGATTAATAAGTTAAATGCTATATTTAACATTATTATCAGATTAATTTGATGATAATAATTAATCCTAAACCACTTTGAAATCTGCGATACAAATACGACCTTCTATACTATCCAGTATATTGTAATACTCTATTTCTCTATGTATTTAAGAAGTAAAAAAGGTAACTTTGATATTGTACACACAATTTTCAAATAAAATCGTTAGTGATAACTTTGATATGTTTTGGATTATAAAAGAAGGTCAATATATAAGTCCGATATAATAAGAAGATTAGGTAAACTTTTAATAGAATAATACTAGAAATTGAATTCAATATTTCTTAATCAGTGAATAAAAAGATGAGCCCATTGCATCACACACTCTTTTAAATAACTTTGATAATTAATTCATGCATTGGATGCACCGATTGACACGTGAAATCTAATTTGCATCCTTTAAAATTTAATATGCGCAATAATGTGTGACGTCAATTCTAATCCATTTGACGTTTTCAAATTTTATATTTTTATTGCAAATATATAATTTATAAATTGGAAACTTCTTCTCTTGAATTAGACATATATATATATATATATATATATATA
>LTAE01010753.1:0-14745 GCA_001647135.1 Pontederia paniculata
TGGTGACTACATATTGCTCGTGATGATGCTGATGTTATGCACATGACAGGGTCTTAGTGTCATCCTTAGAGTCATTAGATTTATGACACTAATTATATTGTTCAGACTTCCGCATTTACTTTACTGAATATTATTTTAATTGATTAAAGTCTTCCGCATTTATGTAATTTTATTGACTGGTCAACAAAGTCAAATATTTGGTCAAAGGATTGCATCGTCGTAGCGTCTCCGAGTCCATATTTTGCCATCTAGCAGAGTGTGGGTTTGGGGGCGTTGCACCTTGTCTCCGAGGAGTAGACAACACTTGCATCTAGCGGAGATGAACAGCCACAACAGCTTAAAGACTAATACCTTGGAGATCACGTTGGCATTTATAAACTCTCCTACTTTTCTGTAGCGGGGTGGAAACGCTCATTGCCATGGTTGCTGTTGTTATCCATTGCACTTACCGCCCCATAGAAGAACAACTAGATGCTACTGTTACTACAGCAACACCGGGTCAGACGTGCCTTCCACGCCGAACCTGGACGCTCTGATACCATATGTTGGGTGCAGGCACATGTAGACGGGAAGAAGCAGAGGAATAACGAAAAGAAACAGGAGAGAAACAACTTGAAGAAGAAATCAACGTGAAGAACTCTTATGACGAGCACTTGATATTATTGATCTGCAAAGCCATATTTATAACACAAAAGTTCCAACTTTGACTAAAAAGATAAAACACTAATTAACTAATCCTAATTCAACTAAACTAATCTTCTAATTTTAATATAAATTAACTCCTAATCAAGATTAAAGTTTTCAACAATCCCCGGGTAAATTTTGATAATTTTTACGAAATTTTTATTTCAAAAATTTTCTTGAAAGAGTTTCAGGAGGGGAAAACTCTCCCATCCGAGCATCAAAACCACACCCGACAGGTGCAACTTCGAACCGTGTGTCCTGTGCAAGTTTTGAGAATTTTTGCAAAATTTTTTCTCAAAAACTTTGGTTGACGCCCACCGCGCAGCATGAGTTCGCCCGTGGAAATCGTCAAGCAGACTCATGATTTTTATGAGCACGTCCATGCCACCGGCAGCCCAATAGTTTTGAGGTCCCCGTGAAAGTTTTGGGGATTTTCACAAAAAAAATTATTTTCAAAAACTTTGGTCAACGCCCTCCACGCTGATGAAAACGTAGGACGGGCCCTTGATTTCCACGAGGGTGTCCACGCCGCCCTGGCGGCTGGCGGGAAAATGCATTTTTGGGCGACTATTTGATCGTCGGCGCTGTCAATTGTTGCAATCTTAGGACCGCGAGTTATTCATTCCAATATTAATGATCTGCATGATGAAAAAAAAGAGGGAAAAAATAAACTAGAAACTTAGAGAAAAAGGAAAGAATATGAATTTAGTCAACAACTTATTTATCGTATATATATACTAAAATCTATGCTCAATGGAGATTTCTTCAAGGTACGTGCATCAAATTTGGTCATTAAAAGAGGTCATTAGTGACTTATTTATGTATCTCGTCAAGGTACGTGCATCAAATTTAGTCATTAGATTACATAACTTGATATTTTTTCTCGATTCATGAATTTCATTTATTTTATTTTTTACAACTAATGATGGTTATGCTCGAATATGAATTCGATAATAAATTCCAAGGAAGTTCATGGACCATCAAGTTTCTAAACATTCTTGCATGAACCCAGTTGGCATCCCTTAATAGACCTCATATATGATAACCATCTACTATATATATTTCTCATTATCACAACGCATGACCATCAAATTCTAGCTAAAGTCTGTGTACCTGGACATCACATTGCTCTTATTTGTGCATCACTTCTGGTTGTTTCAATTTTGTCATTATTTTATGCTCCTTGGAGGATGGAAACTCACATATAATTCTATGCAGGTATAATCAGTTCATAATGGGAGCACTTACTATGATGGCTGTTCTTGCTACACCTCTGATGATCTTTATAAGTTCTCTGGCATTCCTCGGAAAAGTTACAGTGCAGGCTGGCCCTTTGGGAGATGATGAGATCATAGAAGCTCGCCTGAATCGCCTCAACAAGCCTGCAGTTAAATCGATCACGGTCTGTTCTTTATATTTCACTCGACAATTAAATGACAAATCTTGTAAGAGTAATATTAGTTTCACGGTATCCCATTTGCAGCTAAAAGATGGAGACATTGTTGATTGTGTTGATATCTATAAGCAGCCAGCTTTTGATCATCCTCTCTTGAAGAATCATAAGATTCAAGTTTGTAGCTGCCTTTTCTTTTAACCTGAAGAAAAATTATTCGTTTCTAGTTGTTTGAACACTCGTGCAATATTAAATTGTATATGCATGGTTTTAACTTAGATGTGGCCGAGTTTCACACCGCCAGGGATCAACAAAAGTGTGGATCAGCAGCCACTTATTCAGCCACTGTGGCAAGAGACTGAAGGCTGCCCAGATGGCACAATTCCCATTCGAAGGGTGCGAAAGAACGACATCATTCGAGCAACGTCCTCGGGAGGGTTTGGAAGACGGGATATAAGCCTTGGACAAGTAGAAGTAAGACATATATATATGTACATAAGATTTATTTCATAGTAAAAAAGATTAAATCAGAATATTCAAATTTATCTTGCTTCAATCCAAATCCGAATTATTTGAAAAGTTCAAATTCATCTCTATCTCCTTCTTCGTAACTAAGACTTGAGTTGAATTGAAAGGAAAATAAAATGCTGATTAGATGGTCTTACTTTCATGATCAGAGAGCAGGAATGTATCTGAAAGATGGTGGACCTTACCATGGAGCCAAATCCGGAATAAACGTTTGGGAGCCGTTCGTGGAACAGAACGAGTGGAGTCACGCCGACATCGAGCTCTCCGATGGTAACAATAACCAGAACTTCATCGAAGGCGAATGGCTGGTACGTGCATATCTGAGCAATACAAAAGTTCCAATAATTCACTTATATAATCAATTATGTTATACTACATAGCATGTTTAAATACTCATGTCTGAAAGAACAAACTAGTATAGTACATTTTTAATATAATGAGTGTAATACATGAAAAATAATAACACCTTTTATATAAGATAATTTGATCATCGTCAATATTTTTTTATAAATATACTACACATTTATTTTTCTCCTAATATAATATAAGAATTTGATATTTATTATTTTTAAAATTATGTTGAATATTTTTTATTTGAATCGAGTCGGATTTTAGATTTCTTTTTTTGAGCTCCAGATTCTTTCTGGATCTGTCCTGATATCAAATCCAGTTCTGCTCTCATCCTAAATGCACTAATATTTTTGTCACTTGTAATTATCTACTGTACGTGTAGGTCCATCCTCAACTCTATGGAGATGGAAAAACTCGTCTTTATGCATATTGGACGGTGCGTAAAATCAACATCATATTTAAAATCCCAAGTTTTATTGATGTATATTATTATATGTTCATACGGTGCATGTCTAAAGTATAAATTTTGTTGGTAGGCCGATGGATACCACAGCACTGGCTGCTACAACCTCCTCTGCCCTGGTTTTGTTCAGGTCGCAAAGACTTATGTACTAGGCAGTGAACTTTCACCACTCTCGGTCGTAGACGGCCCACAATACATTATCCGTACAACTATTTACAAGGTAATTATATAGTTCCCATGTTATAGATTTGATTTTTATATATGTGAGCTACCGTTGTTCATATGTTTTTTTTTGGTAAGAGTGTAAATATTAAATTCAATGTGCTATTAATAATTTTAAAATTTTAAATTTTATTTTTAACACTCTCTTTTATACATGGAGAGTCATATCGACAATTAATGAAAAAAATTAAGTTTTTAATATGAGCTACGACACAATTTAAATTCAGGATCTGACTCTAATATCATCTTAAATTAAATATATTTTTACTAATACTAAAAGTTTAATCTTATATTAATAGCAATATTTTTATATTTATGTTCTTCATATATTTTTTTGGTAAGAGTATAAATATTAAATTCAGTGCGCTATGAATAATTTTGAAATTTTAAATCTTATTATTAACACTCTCTTTTATACATGGATTATCGATAATTTTGATCTAATCAAAAGTCTAATATATTGATAATTAATAAAGAAAATTAGGTTTAAATTCAGGATCCGACTCTAATGTCATCTTAAATTAAACATATTGTTACTAAATACTAAAAGATTAATCTTATAGAAATAGCTATATTTTTACATTTATATTCTTAACAGTAAATTAATCAAAATTTGAAATCTGATTTAAATCTTTTTAACGTTCGAAAAAATTATAGATGCCTTTTGAATCCAAAATGTGTATATTTTTTATATTACGAATATCTTGTAAAACAAATAAAATTACTCAATATAATATATATATATATATATAATATATATATATAATTATACATAATATATAAACGATGATACAAAAATATAAAATATATTATTCATCATATATAATAAATATTATTATAAAATTAAGTTGAAAAAAAATATTATGCCAATAAATTATCCGAAAAAATTGATGAAGTATTTTGTTTCAAAAAAATACCCAAAAAATGTCGGTTGATTCTTTTCCATTTAAAAGTCACCCGGTACGTACGATTTCCATCCACAAATTGACAGAATGCATGCAAGTATTCTTGATTATTATGCATGTTTGTGCAAGAGATATAATTACGACCATGAATGCGTGCATGCAGGATAATTTGAGCGAGAAATGGTGGCTGGTCGTGCAAGACGAGCCTGTGGGTTACTGGCCGCCGGAGCTGTTCGGGAACAACTTCCGGGAAGCATGGACGATAAAATGGGGCGGCGGCGTCCTCAACACGAACAACGGAGGGGAGCACACCACCACCCAAATGGGCAGCGGCAAACATGCCAAGCACTGGTGGAAGGAGGCCGCCTTCTTCAGTGATGTACTTGTCATGGACGCGGCCAACAACTTCGTCCCGCCCCGCGCCGACCTCATCGGCAGCTTCGCCGACAGCGACCGCTGCTACGACGCCCTTATCAATTTCAACACGTACCGGCGCTAAGAATTTGGTGTACTACGGTGGCCCAGGAGGTCATAATAAGTGTCGCTAGTAAATCGTATAAGTAAGAACTATATTTTTGCATGTACCTTTTATTAATTGCTTATACCTCAACCAAGATAATGCAGATCGAGCTCCTAGGATGTTTTGTCTTGTGAGATCTTTTAAAATAAATAAAAAGATTATATTTTTGTATCTAAATTTTGTTTTTCTAATTATTTTAGATGTAAAACTACTAATTCGGTGTATGCTAGAATATGAACTTTTCTTTAGTAATTGTTGGACTTTTGTCAAATTCCACAAATAATAACATTTGAGTTAATAATTCAAATGTCATATAACCAATAACTAATTAGTGATTTTTCGGCGAAACCTACTATTTTTGGATAAATAATTAAGATCGACAAGAGAAAAGCACAAAGAGTAAAAGTGAAAAATCACTCAGAAGACACAAAGATTTAACGAGGTTCACTTTTAACTATACTAGTCGTCGGACAATAGCTGAATTTTTTTATATGAAGAACATAATAGATAATATAAGATATAAAATAATTCAAACTATAGAGAGTTTGTATAATGACTCCCAATACAAAATATGAAGTAAAAACTTTAGAACCGCCTAGATTTCAAGGGCACTTATATGGGACGGACAACTTTGCCACTCCAAATATTTGAGAGACTCATGCAGAGGGATCATTTGGGTTTATCACTAGATAGATTAAAATTCATTTTCACCTTGTCTTGAATCCTCTTCATAGTATAAGATTTATCATGCTCTATCGTTGTCGTCGGCCCAAGCAATTGCTTATAGGACTAGCATTGTTTGAACTTGCTATGATGAACCAACTTGGTGAACATATAAGTTGAATTATCTATCGTGTCAACCTTTTTCATCTTCATCCTCCTCTAAGTATGAATGAAGTGTATATAACATCAATGTGTTTGGCTCTTTCACGATGAACTTAATCATTGGCCAAACATATTACAGTCAAATTGTCATAATGATTATAGTATAATCCTGATGTATTTTTGTATTACCAACTAAGTCTTTCAACCAGATCTCTTCCTTTGTAGCTTTTCTCGATGTCATATATTTTGT
This sequence comes from Pontederia paniculata, assembly GCA_001647135.1. Classification (NCBI taxonomy): domain Eukaryota; kingdom Viridiplantae; phylum Streptophyta; class Magnoliopsida; order Commelinales; family Pontederiaceae; genus Pontederia; species Pontederia paniculata. The sequence goes on from LTAE01010753.1 coordinate 6,142, forward strand.
CTCTCCAGTACACAATATAATTGAATACTATAGAGTAGTATTCCAACTGATAACAGAACTGCTTAAAATGAAGACACGGTCTACAAAGTCCCAACCCAAAAACACCACCACAATCCAATGACATGCTCGTAACTTCTCTGAACTGACGAGTTATTTTGGTCTTTTTGCAGAGCCAAAATAATAAATAAATAAAATAAAATAATTTTTATTCGATCACTTGATCTTTTACAAGTATCTAATCTAATTATATATATATGGCTGATATTTCTTCCTTCTCTTCTCTCTCTCTCGCTCGCTCGCTCTGGGGTCCGACAGTTGCCAGGGCATGTTGGCCAGCCGCCATTCCGACCCTCGTTTGATGATAAAGAGGTACAACGATGATGCAAGCGGCAAAATATTCAAATCGGTGTAGGCATAAAGCGGCTTCGTGGAGAGTACAAAGCTCGGGTAAAGGGACCCTTGTCAGCACATAGAAACAATTCGGCCACTATGCGATGAAATCGATCATCATTCAGTGCTTGTTCTTCATTCTCTCTCCTTTCTCCATCAGCATCCATGGAGTTCACCGACAATGATAGATAGCTACAACCTCAAAGCATTATTCTCGCGGATTCCTTCTTATCCATGAAGTCGCTGCCGCAAGCGTGGGTTAGCATTTTCAGAGGCTTAGTGTTCCCATAGATGGAAAGACATTTTGATTCCTGTGGTTGCGAACGTATTGCTAGACACAGAGAAGAGGGATGCATTCGAGGTTCGAACCATTTTCGAGACGACATCACCGAAGCGATAGAGTAACATCACTTGAACAAACGACACACTTGATATCGTGCTTCTCGGATCCATCTCATGTGTTGTTGCCAGACATCATAGCCACAGGAAATGCCGGTAATACGACTTGCCAGAAAATTTCTTCTATGAAGTGGTGAGTGTGACTGGATAATTCTCTTGATTAATCTGAGATAATCATGTTGTGATACTAAGTATAAAATTAACCAATAATAAGGATTAGTGGATAATTAGTAATGCAAATCATGCAGAGCGAGGTACTGGGATGTTTTATGTTTTGAGATCTTTTAAAATAAATAAAAGGATAATATTTTGTATCTAAATTTTATTTTTCTCATTATTTTAGATGTAAAACTACTAATTCAGTGATTGCGAGAATGTGAACTTTTCTTTAGTAATTGTTGGACTTTAGTCAAATTCCGCACATAATAACATTTGGGCTAATAATTCAAATATCTTATAATTAATAATTAATTAGTGATTTCTTGGTGAAAACTACCATTTTTTCTATAAATAATTATGATGGACAAGAGAAAAACACAAAGAGCAATCTATTATGCGAAATAGATGAAAGTGAAAATTCTCATAGAGAAGACATAAAGATTAAATGAGATTCACGTTCTCACGTGGCGACTAAGTTATTTTTTTAATATGAAGAAAATAGTAGATGATACAAGATGCAGAATAATTCAAACCTTATAGAGCTAGGAGCTCCCAATAAAAAAATAGAAAATAAAAATCTTAGAATCGTCTAGGTTTCAACGGCTCTCGTATGGGACTGATCGGCTTCACCACCCTTAAATATTCGAGAGGCGATGATGCGTAGGGATCATGTGGGTTTAACACTAGCTTAAAATTCAACAAATCTTCACCTTGACTTGAATCATCTTTAGAGTTTAAGATTTTGTCATGCTCTCGCGTTGCCAGCCCAAGTAATTTCTTATGTTAAGCAAGCTTGCTTTGAGAAACTGACTTGATAAACATATCAGTTGGATAATCTATCGTGCTCATGTTGATCCTTCTCTCAGTACGAATGACGTGTTTATAACATCGATGTGTTTGGATCCTCTTATGATGAACTTGATCCTTCACCAAACATATTACACTAAAATTGTCATAATGCATTATAGTCTTATTCTAATGTAGTCAAGATATCCAATTAAGTCTTTCAACCAAATCCCTTCCTTGCTGCTTTTATCAATGTCATGTATTATGCCTCACTAGTGGACAATATAATTGAAGACTATAGAGTAGTCTTCTAACTCGTAATAGAACTGCTCAAAATGAAGACACAATCTGCAAATCCCAGCCCAAAAACATGGTGTGCTAATGTGTCCTAGAATATTCGCAAGCAAGTGCACTAGTCGTTAAAAAGTTATAATTAAAAATGAGTTGAGTTATCGGTCCTATGAGGATTGTATTCTACCCTAATCTAATCTCAAAAATTATTGAGAGGGTACATTGGGTTAAAGAAAATGATTTTTCAAAAGAAAAAAAATAAAAATATAAGATTAAAGGTATGATCAATAAGAACTACGATAACATCGAGCATTGGATCAGGATGGACAATTCAGGTTTTGATCAAAAGTTAGTTTCTTATCAATTCTTAAGAGGATTAGAGTTTTCTAAATATATGACTTTTTTTCCAAGATGAGCCAATTATTTCAATTCTAAGAATTGACTGCTCCAAGATATATAATCTAACCTAAAAGGATGGTTGAGATGTGTGAAGATGGATTCCCTAAACTATGAATTATTCATCTCCAATATGTTAATCACACATACCTTACACGAAAGATATTCCTACAGGATGTTATCTACGTGTGGTATGCAATTCCTTGAAAAAAAATTCAAAATTCAATTGAAAAATCAACAAGAATCATGAACATGCTATTCCTATCCAAGATGCTAACAAGATTCACAATCTTAGAGAATTCATGAACAACATTAAGATTCACACTCATACACCGAAGAAATTGAATAAACTAAAATCAACTAAAATAACTAGGGTTCATCTAGTTTTCCCTTATAATGAAAATTCTCCAAAATAAGCATCTAATTGCACGTAGGAGTTCATCCTTCAAAAATAATAGAGAAGAAGATTTGCAAAAGATTCAAAATAAAAACACCTTCATGATGATCGTCTTCACAAAATTCTAGCAGTAGTTCATCCTCTTCTCTGTGTATAGGCACTCCCAAGCTTGAAGCATGCCCCCAATGGAATTTCAGGGAGTCATTCATATGTTGGAAGAGTCCTCTGATGATAAACTTCATTTAGGGGAAAGGCTCAAGTTGGGATTGAAATTGTCAAGAGATAACTCAAAATGGCCCAAAAATGAAAAAAAAATAATTTATCCTTAAATTGTCACAGTCTGTGACAAAATTATCATGACTATGATTGAACAACCTCACAAGTATATGGGCACTGTCTCGGCCCGTGACAGGAATATCATGGTCGTGGCCGAAGAGTGTTATTTCTTCTATGTCACGGGGCAATCACGATCGTGACTGAAGGATCGTTCCCAATCTCCATATACGTCATGAATTGTGACTGTCCGTCATGACCGTGATCGAAGGGTATTCAATATCACGTTGTGTCATGGCCAGTGAGTTGTCCATCACAGTCATGATCAAATGTGTTGAGCCCGTGAATTGTCCGTCACGATTGTGATCGAAGTGTGCATCCTCCATCGATTTGCTCATGAGCGTGCACCTCTATCAAGACTGAGTTTCACGATCATGACCCAGGTTTTATTTTTAAACTCTTTTTTGTTTCAATTTCACTCCAGATTATTGTGGTCTTCTTCTCTCATGTTGTCAAGTACTCTGGACACATAAAAACACAAGATTATATAGACTTTGACTCTGAAAACTAAAATGAAGTGAATTAAATGATGCAAATTACGATGAAATGAACAAAAATCATACTAAAATGCAATGAAAAACATGAATAATTTAAGATGCATGAAACTCCCCCAAGCTTAAAGTCTTGCTTGTTCTCAAGCAAAATTTCATAACAATGTTCAAGACTATTCTATCATAACATGATTATCCTATAGACCAATACTTTCCTTGCATCCTCTCTCAATTGCTCCTCACTAACAATGCATCTTCATCAATCCACCTGCGTCATAGATTTTCTAACCCATAAACAATTTAAAAAATGTCCCTCGCAACTTATAGACAGAGTCTGACAAATTACAACATTAATGTTGAAGGCAAAAATATCCTTGAGTTTATACTTTTAAACAATAAGAATAAATATAACTAGCCGTTTTTAGGAGTTCTCACTTTCAATTAGGGTTGCTCAAGAAAGTTCATGTAACGGGCATTTGACTGATGTATCCCAGATCAAATGGCCTTATGTCACCAGAATTTAAGAGTCTCTTATAGGTTTTACTTGCCCAAAATTCTCAAGTTTTGAATGAAAGATTGAACTAGGTAGTTGAGCTAACACTTAGACACTTCTCCAAATTGCATAAGGTGGTTCATGTAACAGACTTTCTACTAATGACTCACATACTAGATGACCTTAGAGCAATGGGTGTTAAGGCACCCCTCGAGCTTACTTGCCCGGATTCACCAAAGTTCTCAATAACACATAAGCATTTCCTCAACCACTAATTTATTTTTGCATAATTTTTTTTTCAGAATTTTGCATATATCATTTTTCTCAACTTTGCAATTGTTCACAATTTTTTTTTCAATAATCTCAAAGGATACTTAAACATTCAATAAAAAGGTTTTAAACATGCATGCTCAAATACAATAAATCTAACATAACTTGTAGTGTATCTAGTCATATCTCTAATGCACAAGATTTAAGAATTCAATGCATGCTTGTGATTTACATTTGAAAGAAAGGAACTCGAATTTCATGGATCATACAAGACAACTCTAGGATGTATACTTATTTAGAGTTAGAAGTTAAGCAATGGTTAGTAGATGAACACAATATTTTTTTTATTTTTTAATTTCTTCTCATACTCAACCATCAATGCATACAACTATTAACAAAATGAAAAACTGAAATGCAACATCTTAAGCAGAAAATGCATGGAATCCAGACTCCCTCAAGCTTAGACCCGAACATTGTCATCAGTGTTTAAATCGAGGGAGGTGATACAACAATGCACACAAACAACAAAAACAAAATGTGATGTGTGCTAAATAATTCATATTTTTCATGCATATTTGGTCCAATTTTCATTCATTTCTATGTTGCACGCATCATTTATGTACTTTTTTACATTTATTTACTTTAAAATAGAAAACTATATTTATTTATTTTAAAATAGAAAACTACACAATTTGTGGAATTTTATTATCTAGTAGGCAAGAGGACGAAGAGAGGAAGACACTAAAAAATGGCACTCAAATCAGAGTTAAAACGAGCCCAGAATCGTAATTTTAAGTTGAGAATATTTGCAAGCCTATGAGTCACGACCGTGACAGAAATGTCACCGCCCGTGACAAACCAAAAACTGGCCATAACAGTTTTCACGCCCAGAACATGCATATCACAGCCAAGGGAAGTTCTCCAGCTTCGGTCACGGCCGTGACAAGCCTGTCATGGCCCTTGACACCCCTAGATGAGTTTTAGCCTTCGGAAGTCATTTTTTACCTTCGGTCACAGTCGTGACAACCCTGTTACGACCCGTGACAACTCCAGAAGTGAAATTTTGTTTTCCTTCTGTCACGGCCGTGACAAAACTATCGCGGGTCATGACAATGTGCGAGAAAAGTGTATTTTCACGATTTTGAGTCGGTTTCAAGTCTTTTTTTTACGGTTTTGATTTCTTTTGAAGAATGATCATCTCTTGGATTATTCTCATTAAGTTTAGGGTTCTTCTAACCTATAAATAGCTCTCAAAACTTCAAAGATAATCTTTTATACGTATGCATGTGATTCTTCATGCCTTTCATAAATTCTTTGATGTCATGATCTATTAGCATCCTGAACAAAATAACATGTTCGTGATTTTCTCTGGATTTTATGAATTGATCTTTGAATTTTATTCATGACATGTCATACCACACATAGATAGCATCATGGATAGGAATATCATAGTGTGAGGTCTGTGACATTGGCATCCTAGATAGGAATAATTCATAGTCTAAGGGCATCCCTTCATGCATCTCAATTTACCTACTAGGTTAAATTGTCATCCTAGATAGGAGCAGTTGCTCCTTTAGGCTTGAGATTGTTGGGTCATCCTAGATAGGAAGTCATATATGTAGGAATCCCTAATCCTCTTAAAAGTTGACAAAACTGAATTTGAATTAATAAAATCTGATTTTTCCTTAATTATTCATCTTGGACCAGTGCTTGTTGACATCAAATTTTTTAATTTTATTTTTAATTTGATCATTTATCATTTTAATGAAAAACCCCATTATCTCCTAGTAGTTGGTGAAATTAGATAGATAATAATACAATCCTCGAGGGATCGACATTTACTCATTTTCTCTATTACTTGATACGACTAGTGCACTTGCTAAAGATTTATCTACATAATTAGCACGCATCAAAATGCAACTAAAAGAAAAAAAAGAAAAATATGACCAGACTACATAGGTGGCGATGGCAGCAACGACAGTGTGAAGAAACCTCCATAATGGCCCTGCTGATGTGGTAGTCATGCATGTGCATGATCATCTCGTCAGTGATGTTTTGGCACGTGCATATCTCCATCAACATATCAGTCAAGTTGTCTGATGCGAACCCTCGAGGTATACAATCTTTAATTACATATGGTCCACTCCACCTAGACCTAAGTTTCCTAGAGAAATGTCTCAACCGACTGTTGAAAAGGAGGACTTGTTGACCAGGTAAGAATCCAGCTTGTTTTATATGTTGATCATGCTAGCTTTCTCCTTGTACAACTTATTATTATCATAGGTTTAGGTTCTAAATTCATTCAATTCATTAAGTTTTAGTAATATTTCCTCCCCAACCTTTTCGAGATCAAAGTTCAAGAACTTGGTTGCCTAATAGGCTTTATGCTCTAGCTCTACAGGTAAGTGACATGGCTTGCCAAACACAAGCCAAAAGGTTACATGTCAATGGATGTCTTGAAAGATGTTTTGTATGCCCATAAAGCATCATCTAGCTTGAGAGATGAATCTTTCCTAGATGTGTTGACTGTTTTCTCTAGGATTCTCTTCAGCTTTCTATTTGAGAGTTCAACATGCCCACAAGACTAGGCATGATAAGGTGTACTCAATCTATGTATAACCCTAAATTTGTTCAGAAATTTGTCAAACACTTATTTGCAAAGTGAATCATGTTATCACTATAGAACTAGGGATTACAAAGCAGGAGAAAATATTCTCTTCTAAAAATCATGTGACTGCCTTGGCATCATTAGTAGGTGTAGCGATAGCTTCAACCTGCTTAGACACATAGTCTACAACCACTAGGATGTACTCATTTTTAAAAGATTTTAAAGGAGATCTTATAAAATTTATTCCCCAAACACTGGAACATCATAGAAAATTATATTGCTCAAAGGCATTTCTTTTTTGCGAGAATTGTTACTTGAACTTTGACACTTATCATAGAATTTACAATACTCTTGAGTGTTCTTGAATAGTGTAGACCAGTAGAATCTGCATTCTAGCATCTTTGACATGGAGATAAGGGACATAAGTGGAGCAAGAAACCAGGTTGTTGATCACCTATCGAGATTGCAACACTTGCCCTGATCTTGTACAGACTTACAATCATCGATGAGACCTTTCCAAATGAACAACTACTGATGTTAGACACCCGAGAGGTACACTGGCTTGCGGATTTTGCAAATTACCTAGCAGGAGGTGTGTTGCCCCAAAGTCTATCTAAGCATAAAAGGGAGAAATTTTTATCTGAAGTCAGGCACTACTACTAGGCTGACTACCTATTGTTCAAAGAGTTCCTTGATGGACTTCTAAGAAGATGTGTCCCTATTGAAGAAACCTCCTCCATTATAGTATATTGCCGCACCCCTTTTTATGGAGGACATGAGGCACCCAGAGGACTGCCACACATATACTCCATGCACAATTTTATGGGCCAACTCTCTTTAAGGATGTACACACATTACATCTCATCCTGTGACAGCTGCCAATGGTCTAGGTCTATATCTAAGCGACAAGAGAGGCCTCACTCCGAGATTTTAACATTACAATTGTTTAATGTTTAGGGAGTGGATTTAATGGGGGTCATTTCTTATTTCAGGCTGCTACAAGTACATTCTTCTGGTGGTTGATTACATCTGAAATTGGGTAGAAGTAATCCCTAATGTCGATGCTCAAATGATTTAGAAGTTCTTCACCAAAGTAATCTTCCCTAGATTTGGCATGCCGAGGGGTGGTCTTTAGTGATGGGAAAAAACATTTCATTGAGAAGCACTTCGAAAACCTACTTAAGAAATATGATATCACCCATAAGGTAACTACCACCTGCCACCCACAAACTTGCGTTCAGGCGAAAGTCAGAAACCGACATATTAAAGCCATCTTGGAAAAAGTAGTTTCCAAATTGAGGAAGGATTCGAGTTCAAATTTAGATGAATCCCTCTAGGCATACAAGGCGGCCTTCAAGACATCAGTTAAAGCCACCCTGTTTTTGCTAATTTATGGTAAAGCCTATCACCTACCTATGGAGATGGAGCACAAGGCCTATTGAGCCATAAGATACGTGAATTTTGACTTACATGAAGCCGAATAACACAAGAGGATACAACTCAATGAGCTAGAATAGCTAAGATTGGAGGCATACGATAACTCGAGGATACAAGGTGTAACACCCCCAAATCCACCTCCCCCCCCCCCCCC
>LTAE01010754.1:0-16305 GCA_001647135.1 Pontederia paniculata
TTAGTGTTACCTCAATTAAAGATGGATGATATTTTATTATGTTTCATGTCATCCAAAAGAATAACATAACTTATGTCTTAAGGAGGTTATTTAAAAGTAGTAGAATTAAGACGATTCTAAAGAAAGAATTTGTAGGATGAAAAACAAATGAGAGGATATTGATGTTGTAGTTTTGGAAAGATCAAAAGTCTAGATCGAAAGTTAAATTATATGATTATAGAATTATGGGATGATTATAAGTTTGAAGGAATATTAGGATGATCAAAATTGAATGCATATAGATGGGATTATGAAATGACAATGGTCTAGATTTCAAATAGAAGAGAGACACATCCATAAGATCAATGTGGGTCATGTGTAGAAATTTCCCTTGAGTACATGTTAAGAACATTGATTGAGACACACAATATGATCATCATGTCTAATGAGCATGACATGAAAAGATGCATTAAGATGAATGTGACCATAAGATGTGATGATATTTGAGTAATGATTGCTCACTTCTATGTCTATAAAGAGTTATGCTTAATCCAAATCTTATCACCCTTGTGCTAACCCAAGTGTGGTTGGACACTTCTTATGTGAACCCAATAAATGATTAGATATTTCTCAAAGGTTAGTTGTGATAGAAGCAAGGATTATCCAAAAAGGAATGTATGAAAATAGAAATGTTATGATCAAAGAAGTCAACCATGCCTACTAGTTTATAGATTTTATAAATTATGATTTCCAATGCAAATTGCATATGTGGTATATAAATGATGAATCATGAAGAGCCTTGATTTATAGGAATTGGATTTATTTCTTGTGAAAATACAATCCAAAGAACGAGTCATTGTCAAGCTATCCTAAATAGCTTAATGGCCAAATTACAAAAAGGCATAGGATTATTAGGGATCCAATTACAATATAATATTCGAGGAGTATATTTAAAAATGGATCTTCCATAAGATGAAAAAGGGAATTAGTGAATTTGAAAAATGTGAATATGTTATCTTTTAGTCCTTTGACTCTCAAGTGTAAATCTAAGGATGACTAAAGTTCTAATATATTTATACAATAGTTCAGAAGTGATTATGATCAAGATGTAAGTGTGTGCCTAAAGTTCATAGGTTGGGAAAGAAAATAGTTGTGTTATACATCGTATAAAACATATGCACAAATAATACCATGTATTAATGTCTTTTCTTTTAGTGAGACCAATATCAGTGGTTCGCAAAAGAAAAAAAAATTAAGTTAGGACCATGTTCATGATGCGAAGACTAATAGGTGAATAAAGGGAATGTGCACAGTAGTTCATATAAGGATGATTATCAACTTAAATTCGTGTGAGAAGAAGTGATATAACTCAATTATCGAAAGAACTATGAGAGAATTATAATGAATATGTTATCTTTTAGTCCTTTGACTCTCAAGTGTAAATCTAAGGATGACTAAAGTTCTAATATATTTATACAATAGTTCAGAAGTGATTATGATCAAGATGTAAGTGTGTGCCTAAAGTTCATAGGTTGGGAAAGAAAATAGTTGTGTTATACATCGTATAAAACATATGCACAAATAATACCATGTATTAATGTCTTTTCTTTTAGTGAGACCAATATCAGTGGTTCGCAAAAGAAAAAAAAATTAAGTTAGGACCATGTTCATGATGCGAAGACTAATAGGTGAATAAAGGGAATGTGCACAGTAGTTCATATAAGGATGATTATCAACTTAAATTCGTGTGAGAAGAAGTGATATAACTCAATTATCGAAAGAACTATGAGAGAATTATAGAAGATTATGTATAATCATGGGTGACTATTACCCATGATAGACACATATGTTAAGTAGAATTAAGGACTTACGAATTGATGTGATATATAGAAATGAGAATGTAAAAATATTGATTTGCAAGTAAAATATGTATATCAATATTTTTAAGGAGGTCATTTTACTACTTGAATGTCATAGGATTGTTAAGTATTTACAAACTTAGTTAATGGGGTAAGAAAAATGATGTCAAATATGTTATAAGATGTCAACTAGGAGTAATGTAGTTGAGGATAAGTAAGATCAATCATATGTTACGCTTAAAATTTTGGGCATGACTATATTGATAGTGAGGAACTATATTAGAAGATAGAAGACAAATATGAACTATGTGATAAGACTAAATAACATGCTTAAATTCGAGGACGAATTTATTTTTTTAAGGAGGTTATAATGTAATGCCCAGAATTTAAGAAGATAAAAAGGAAAGAAAAATAAAGGAAAGGAAAAGAAAAGATTGGATTTAGATTTAAATAAGAATTTGAATTTAAAACAGTTTTTTAAGTTCAAATCCAACTCCAACAAACCCTAGGCCTTTCCCTATAAATACCCCTAAGCCTCAAGGAGAGATCCCAAACCTTCATAATTTTCCCTCAAGCCATCAGAAGGATTTCTCTCCTCTCCCTCTCCCTCTCCCTTCTCTCCTCCTCTCCCTTAAGGTAAGACAAAAATAATTTGTCTTTAGTTTCTCTTCTCTCATGGCCTCATACCATAGGGATAATGTAGGAGAAGAAGTAGTGAAGATTCACGTGGAAGAAGAATAAGAAGGATCTAAAGTCTGAGGAAAATCATAGAGAAAATCCTAGGAAAATGAAAAAGGTATGTAAGGGGGACCCTTAGGGTTTATAGGAGAGATAAGATGATCTATCTCTACCTGCTTTTGATATTTTTATGAAAAAGATTATGTTTATGCTAAGGTTTTTTATAGGATCATGCCTTAGGGTTAGTAGAGAAATTGGATTATTTCTCTACATATTTTTAATGATTTAATCATGATGATTAGGATTATTATTTCTCTCAAGTTTTATGAAAACTCTATTAATAAAGATTATGTCTTAAGGTTTATAGGAGAGATAAGATGATCTATCTCTACCTGCTTTTGATATTTTTATGAAAAAGATTATGTTTATACTAAGGTTTTTGATAGGAATCATGCCTTAGGGTTAGTAGAGAAATTGGATTATTTCTCTGCATGTTTTTAATGATGATGATTAGGATTATTATTTCTCTCAAGTTTTATGAAAACTCTATTAATAATTATGTTTATACTAAGGTTTTTGATAGGAATCATGCCTTAGGGTTAGTAGAGAAATTGGATTATTTCTCTGCATGTTTTTAATGATGATGATTAGGATTATTATTTCTCTCAAGTTTTATGAAAACTCTATTAATAGAGATTATGCCTTAGAGTTTGTACGAGAGATAAGATGATCAATTTTCTACCTATTTGATTATTTTCATGAAAGAAAGAAGATTATGATTATGCTATGATTTATTGATAAAAATCCTACCTTAGGATTAATAGAGAATTAAGACTATTATTTTACATAATTTTAATATATTTATTCATGAAAAAGAAGTAGAAGCATATTTCCTTTATTTTGATGCAAAACCCTTATTAAGAACATAGATCTTCAAGTCATAAGGACACCCTTTAAAGATTTATTTTATTCTACAACTCGAAAGAAATATATAGAAAATTAATTAGGACGACTAGATGAACATGGGCCGCGTCCATCCAACACAGGCTGTGTTCCGTCGACGCTGGCTGTGTTGACTCCATCCGACGCGGTCTGTGTTTCTACGACGCAGGCTGTGTTCCGCCGACGTGGGCTGTGTTTCGTTGACACGGGCTCTGTTGACTCCAAAGTGGACTGTGCTGACTCCAACGCGGACTGTGTTCCGCCGACGTGGGTTGTGTTGACTCCAACGTGGGCTGTGTTCATTGATGCAGTTTGTGTTGACTCCAACGCTGGTAGCGTTCCACCGACGCGGGCTGTGTTGACTTTCGATGTAGATCGTGTTTGGAAGAACAACTATGAAGATATAGAACCGAAAACGGACCGCGTCTTTTCCCGACACAACCCGTTTTCCCCGACGAATGGAAACGGATTGCGTCGATTCCCGACACGGGGCGTTTCCAAAAGATGATTGATTGATTGCTCCTGTATGCATATGTGTATTGATGATGCTGCTAAGCTTAAAGAAGTAGATTAAAAAGCCTAAAAGAAAGATATGAAAAGTTAATGGAAGATAAGAAAGATTAAGAAAGATTAAGAAAGATAAAAGATGTAATTGGCAGGGCTTCATGTATTCATTGCAAAAACGAGAGAAAGGAGGATGATGAGGGGGACAGGGGGTGTAGCTGCAGGCAAAGCAGTGAAACCCCGGGGCGCGTGAATTCAAATCACTGCTGACCACTGTTCCAGTTGCACGGTACTCTCTTATACCTGTGCAACAAATTCTTCTCGTGGTCATGTACAATCACTGATGCCATGTCGCATGAAGGTACATGAGGATCCCTTAAATTAATGAAGAGCTCTTCACAAGATGATGATGATGATGATGATGATGATGATGATGATGATGATGATGATGATGATGATGATGATGATGATGATGATGTTAACATTAAAGAAAGATGAAAATAAGAAAGAAAGCAAAGAAAAACAAAAAAAAGTCATATATGACGAAGATAATCCTAAAGCCTAAGAAACAATAACATGATGAATGCTTGATTTTATCTTCTTATGACTGATTTTGCTTATATGTTTTTTATATTTTGCAGAAAAGGTAAATATTTATTTTCTAGCATTTTCTTGCACTTATTATATTATATTTATTTTCACCTGTATGAGTCTTACATACTGACGAAAGCTTACAGAGGGTTTTCCTCCCTTGTGTCTGGGTTTTGCAGGCATACAGGGCTAAATAATAATAATGGTGGCGTGGACGACGATGATGTTCATGATGGCACAAGTTGATTGCACATGGTTTGAACTAGGTCTAGCTACATGATAATTAATAGAGTTATAATAAAAAGTACTTGACCTTAGTCTTCATGTATATGATTAAGTCTTTCGCTATGTAAAGTTTTAATTTTGCTGATGTGACTTAATTCTTGATTGAAAAGTCAAAAGTCAGGTCAATAATGTATGACGTGTAATGTCGCCCAAAAAATTTAAATTTTGGGAGCGTTACACTAATACGAGTCATTGATCATGATCAATTAAATTAAAGGATTGAAAGTTTGAACTCTCGTATTGTTAATTTAAAGGAATAGGAACCTAGTCTACCTAAACATTTTTATTCTCTCATGGAGTTTAATAATAATAATAATAATAATAATAATAATAATAACAGTGAATTTCTCAAAAAAATAAAAAAAAAAACTATTATAACAAAAAAGTATTTCATATCTCACGCCACCCACCAATTGATCATTCACCCTCTTAAAAATAAATAAATAATATAAATATCATGGTACAAACATATGCGTGCGTGCATGCACGCACGTCCCAACGATATTAAAACAGTAAAAAAAATAACAAAAAACAAAAAGGAAAAGTGGTTGGCTGATCGGCCAGCGGTTTATAAGTAATGATGATATGTAATTTATGCCTCTTGTTGTAATTTTAAATAAATAAATATGAAAAAAAACCACCTCCATTTTTCCCGCGAAGCTCGTCGCGTCGCTGGCCAGACATTCTCTTTCTCTCTCCTCCTTTTAATCTTCTCTCCTTCCAAATATTCCTCCCATTTGTTTTGCCCCCCCTCCAGTTTTGGCAGAAAAGGTCGTCAGTTTTTTTAGCCTTGTTTCTTCTTTTCTTCTTTTCTTTTTTCTTTTTTCGGGTCTCGAAATCTTTTGAGATCCAGGAAACAAACACAGAGGCAGCTGCTGGCTCCTAATAGCTGATCACCAAATCTTGGTTAGCATCTCCATTCCCTCTCTACATGTTACAAATCTTTTTCAGATTCTGCAATGCATTAATTCCTTTCTTAACTTCTTTCCTGTTTTTTTTTTTTGTATAAAAACGAAGTTATATTAGTTCTAGACTAAATGCATCGATCATGTCCTTAATTTGATCCTGCTGGATTGGTTTTTAGTTGCAGGGTTGGTGTTTCTAGCTAGCCCTGGGACGGATTTGGCGAGCCAATTAAGGCTGCTGCACGACCTGAACGGTGCATGTGCCGGTATTCCGGCGGTGGTCACCTGCGGTGCGGCGATCGACGCTGAACTACTTTTGATCAGCTGATCAGGCGACCTTCAGCGATCATGTTGTGCTGTGCAGGTGCGGAGGAGGAGAGCTACGGCCCCCCTGCTAGCCAACATGCTGCACCTCCCAACCGCAATGTTCCAGGTATCAATTGATCATGCTTCGGATTCGCCTTCTTCCTCTGTCCAATCCTGCTTATGTATATTCCGAGGTTATTTATGTTGTACATGCATGACCATGCCTGTGAATCAAGACATTTATAAGAAAAGGGGCTGTGATGGAGTTTATTCTGAATAATCTATCTATCAACAGGTCATGTAAGAATTCTTTTTCCTTTTGGGTTTTCTTTTTTAATTTTGGATATTATTCTTTGTCCCTACAAAGAGAGAATTTGTGGCATAAATATTGGCTAATGCATTATATGTTCCAGTGCCACCTTTTCTAGTTGAAAAAATAACTCATCTTGCAATTTTTCATGCTGTTTCTTACTGATTTAGGATTTAGGACATATATCTTGATCATGTGTTTTCGCTCAAGGATGCAATAGATCTTGTGATACTTGTCTTTTCTGATAGATAGATAGATAGATAGATAGATAGATAGATAGATAGATAGATCACGTAGTACTTAGTGAAATTGGACAGAGGAACAATCTGCTACTTTGTTAGCTTATAGGAGACTTGTTGTATCAAATTAGCTTCAAATTTTGGCTTCAGGTCAGGACAGAGACCCAAGAGGACCAGGTGCAGCCAGAAGTGGTGCTCCTGCAAAAGTCTTGCCAATTGAAGTGCCAGCAATACCATTCTCTGAGCTGAATCGGCTAACAAGCAACTTCGGCCAGAAAGCTCTGATCGGAGAAGGTTCCTATGGCCGTGTCTTCCATGCAACTCTGAGCACAGGAGATGCTGCTGCCATTAAGTTGCTGGATCCAGGTGCCTCAAGTGAACCTGATGCAGACTTCGCCGCTCAGGTGAATTCAGCTTTGAACAATATCCGATCTTATTAATCCACAGAATTAGTTTACTCACTTGTTTCTCTTTTGAATCTTCATGCAGTTGGCAATGGTATCCAGGCTCAAGAATGAGTTCTTTGTTGAGCTGCTGGGATACTGTTTGGAAGCAAATAACAGGATATTGGTGTACCAATTTGCAAGCAAAGGATCTTTGCATGACATTTTGCATGGTATAATGTAACTTGAACTCAGATTCATTCATCCTTTTGCATTGCAATATTGAGTGTGTCATCTTGAGGGCTAATCATGGAAAATATTCTCTGGCCGCTCAGGGAGGAAAGGGGTGCAAGGTGCTGAACCTGGTCCTGTCCTCAGCTGGAACCAGCGAGTGAAGATTGCTTATGGTGCAGCAAGGGGTCTCGAATACCTGCATGAAAAGGTTCAACCTCCAATTGTCCACAGGGATGTCAGATCCAGCAACGTCCTTCTGTTCGATGAATTCTCCACGAAAATGGCTGATTTTAATCTGACCAACCAGTCTCCCGACACTGCTGCACGTCTGCATTCTACTCGAGTTTTGGGAACTTTTGGTTATCATGCTCCGGAGTAAGGCCATCACTTCAAGTCATCTATAGTATCTTCTTTATCTCATGACAACCAAAACGTAGTGCTTTACATAACACACAGAAGATTGTTTTCAGTCTGATAGCAGTTGATCTCTGTGTAGGTATGCAATGACTGGGCAGTTAACTCAGAAAAGTGATGTTTATAGCTTCGGAGTTGTCCTTCTTGAGCTCTTAACAGGGAGAAAACCTGTGGATCACACCATGCCAAAAGGACAACAGAGCTTGGTCACTTGGGTATGTATGTCTTGTTCTTAATAACCAGAATTACTGTGAACATTAGCAATCTGGTGATAGATCTGATGCATTTTTGTTATGTATGATGAAGGCCACTCCAAGATTGAGTGAAGACAAAGTCAAACAATGTGTGGATCCCAAGCTCAACGAAGAGTATCCACCAAAAGCTGTTGCCAAGGTATGGTACTTTGGTTTTTTTTCTTTTTTTTTTGTCCTCTAAAGAACCCTGAAATCACAGTAAACTCTTGTAGTCATGATGGAACCAACTCTGTGTTTTTCTAAATTCATGGAGTTGTAATCCGAGTTGCATTTTGTCCTCTGGAACATTAAAGTTTGCATAGGATGTAAAAGTTATACTTCGTGGATGTTCTTGTTTCAGCTGGCAGCAGTTGCAGCTCTGTGTGTGCAATATGAAGCTGATTTCAGGCCTAACATGACCATAGTTGTCAAGGCTCTTCAACCTCTTCTCAACACGAAACTAGGACCGGAACAACATAGTTGATCATGCCAGGTTTCCATGGCTTGCCACTTGGGATATTTCCTCTTGATTTCAAGTTCGTTCAACGCGAGACGCAAAATTTTGCGCATTTAAAAGCATTTAACATGTCACAAAACTATTGTTTCCACATTTTGATTCCTAGACATGTGATACTGAGATGACAAGAAATAACTCTTGTTGGATAACTTTGTCCGAGAAAATAGTTGTTTGCTTAGATTATGACCACCTTTATGTAAAACTGTTACATGGCATGGAGTTCTTTTCTTTTTTGCTTCCTTCCTTTGAAAGATCAAATCAAATAAAAATGTTAACACAACAAGAATTACAGCTATGAAGACTTTATCAATAATAGATGGTTTGTTCATGTAACGTCCCGCAAACGCACCTCACACGTACACGAATTGATATCCGACACATCGAGGAGGTTCACGAGACGCCATAGGGACAAATACATCATATGCAACGGTAACTATGAAAATCAATATTTAAAATAACAAAAATAATGTACATAAACTGACCCATGGTCATCATAAAATATAATGTTAACTTAAACATATTAAGTTATATTAAAAGTCCTTGGCTTAAACATAGTCTTAAGTTACATAGCTCATACAACAAATTCGATACATGGAAAACAGAAAAATAGGCCTATTAGTTGACCATACATGAGACTTGGAATTGATACTTAGCATATGCCATGTGCAACTTTACATGGCTATACATAAGTCTCATGAGCTTTCACCCAGTATATAAAAGTTATAACAATAATAAACTTTACATCTACACTGTAAACATAATCATGGCATAACATAACTTTTATGCATCGATAATTATAAAACATGTAGGATTCATCAATCATACTTCAATTAAGTCATTTTATCTTTGATTTTAATTATTTTCTTAATCATAATCATTTCTAACATGAACACTTCATACATTAGGCTTCTTAATGTTCACATCAATAACATATGTGTCAATGCTAGACTTTTATCTTATTTGTTGTTAGTTGATAACAGGAAGTTCACCTTGTGACTTCTTTGAGCCGTCCCCATATGAAATTGTCTTTATTTCAAGATGAGTCTTTCTCATTTCATAGCCATAAGGATCATTAATTCTTTCATATACATGTGGTTCCCGTGGACTCTGTGTGGATTA
Organism: Pontederia paniculata; assembly: GCA_001647135.1. NCBI lineage: Eukaryota > Viridiplantae > Streptophyta > Magnoliopsida > Commelinales > Pontederiaceae > Pontederia > Pontederia paniculata. The sequence goes on from LTAE01010754.1 coordinate 9,499, forward strand.
ATCTACCAATCCCCACGTCTGTGTCATAAAAGTGGGGACATTTGTCCCCCAATCCCGACAGACGCCAAATGCATAACTCCAATGGTTCATTTCATTCAATCATACATCAATACATAACATATTAAGGTTGAGCATGTAATATGTGACCTAGGTTATCAATTAATAGACTCAATTTAAAAAAAGTATTATTTTATCGATTCTAGGGTCAAGTCAGTTGAACCTAACACTCAGGTCGGTTGAATCGGTCCCAAATTAGTTGAACCTACCTTTGTTTTGTAGTTTCACTTTCGAGATCATTTTGACTAGGCTATAGTTGGCCAAAAATTGTGTAATATATCAAAACATATGCCTTGAAGTCTAGCTTATATAAAAATTGATTTCACCTCATTTTGAGTTATATTTTGGAAGCTATGCCCAAAATACCCAAACATTGTCAATATATCCCGAGTCATACTATGGTCATTTTGTAAAGTGTATAGTAAACTGTGTACCTAGGATTTTTCTAAGTTTTCAATACCGTTCAATGCATCATCTAAATGTGGTTCAATACAATAGCATACTCAAACATTTGATCATCTAAAGACCTTCATAACATCATTTACATCTAGCACATGAAATCTACAATTTCAATAGGTAAACATTAATTAGGGCATCATATAAACACTTAATACATGTTGTCCTATCTTGCAATTTCATACTTGAACATCCTAAGACATGCCTTCATCACCTAAAACAATCCATATGAACCACATTAACACAAGGTCAATGTGAGGATCCATCTTGATTTCTCCGGTCTAGAATTGCAACTCAAGTTCTCTCCATTTCAGCTTCAAATCATCAAGAAGAAGATCAAGGACTGTAGTCGGAACAAGGAGAGGGGGCTATTAGAACTTGAGGGAGAAGATGAGAAGAAGAACCAAGGAGAAAGAGAAGGGATTTGCACCATCATTTCCATATCCGAATTTGGTATTGCTCTTTGTTACACAAAGACACCATATAATCATACTCCACATCATTTCTTTGTGCTCATGATTCTTTAGACAAGATCCAATTGAATCATCAACATTGTTCCATGTCCAATAGGATTCGTTTTTCATTGGACAATTTCCTCAAATAAGTTATGTTCCTTTACTCTCATCGAAGCCATCACTCCTTCTCATTTCCTACTTAAGGCATCCGCCACCGAATTGGCCTTTCCCAAATGATATAAGATGATAAGATCATAATCTTTTAAAAATTTGAGTCATCTTCTTTGTCTCATATTTAATTTCCTTTGTGAGAAGATGTATTTCTATCTCCTATGATCTGAATACACTTCAAATACTTCATATAGGTAATGTCTCCATATTTCTAATGCAAACACCACCACTATCAACTCCATGTCATGAGTTGGGTAGTTCACTTCATGCTTTTTCAATTGTCTTGATGCATTAAGGACGATGTTGAATTATAATACGATTTTTCATCCTCGAAGTTATGGGCAAAGTGAAAGGATCATCCAAACTTTAGAAAATATGTTGAAGACATGTGTAATAGATTGGCAAGAAACTTGGGATGCACATTTGCCATTGGTTAAGTTTGCTTATAATAGCATCAACAATTCAAGCATTGAAATAGCACCTTATGAGGCTTTGTATGGACGGCCATGTAGATTTCCTATATGTTGGACTAAAATTGGAGAAATGAGACTAATTAGGCTTGAAATGGTGATGAAATATGCCGAAAAGATCGACATAATCAAGAAAAGAATGCGAACTGCCAAAGCCGATAGAAAAGTTATGCGGATAAGGGTAGAAAAGAACAAATATATAAGGCTAGAGACAAGGTATTATTAAAGACATCGTCAACAAAAGGAGTTATATGATTTAGTCGAAAAGAAAAATTGAGTCCAAGATACATTGGACCATTTGAGATATTGGATAAAGTCGACGAAGGAACATATAAATTGGCATCGTCATCATCTTATGCTCGGATACATAATGAACTCCATGTGTCGATGCTAGGAAAATATAGTTATGATAGCTCACATGTGTTGACAATTGAAGAACCCAACCTAAAGAGAGACTTGACGTATGAAGAGCATTCGATAAAGATTTTGGAATATTGTGAGCAATGTTTTCGCAACAATGTTGTGCCTAAGGTAAAGATCGCATGGAAGCATCACCAAGGTGAAGAAGCCACATGGAAACTTGAAGAAGAAATGAAAGAACAATTTCCATATTTATATTTGGTGAGTGTTTATAATCGATTTAAATTCGAGGAAGAATTTTCTTTTAAGGAAGGTAGAAAGTAATACTTGCTCCAATTAAAAGAAAATAGAAATAAAAAAGAAATAGAATTAGAAAATAAAGAGTGGGACCTCAACCATGTGTCAAGACCCTATTTGATCCCCATTCCCGCTCACTCTCTCCCCTCTCTCAATATATAAATCCCACCATCAGATTTTTTAACCTTTTTCCTCACTCAAATGAAGCTCCAAGCATTATAAACTCAGCCTTCCTCTTCAAATCCAAAAATTGAAGTCTACTCCTTGAATTGCAGCAACAAATCAACAATGAGAAGATCAATAATTGAGTCAAGGATCAAGGGAGAGGAGAAGGTAGGGCTTGGAGAAGGAAGAGGAGAAGAAGATAAAAAATAAAGAGGGAAATTTGAAAACTTGAAGGTATGTAAAATGGATCCTTGTATTGACCATTTGGCCAATGTGAAGTTACTAGGTTTGATCTTATGAGATTTAAGGCATGAATTGGATAAAAAATGTTTGGATTATGGTATAGAAATCATGATTCATGTTCTTGTTTAAGTATAGTATTATTTTTATGCCAATTTGAACTTAGGATTCATATGATAGATTATTAATACTATGTCTAGACTTCTGAGGTCAATTGTATGAGCATGTCATTGTATTAAACCAAGATTGATTGTTGTATTGATGAAATTCGATAACTTAGAGAGAATCCTAAGTATATAGTTTTTATTTTCTGAATTTTGTGATAGTAGATCAACCGACCTCAGGGAGGTTCGACCAACACTTTAGGTCCAACCGATCATATGTCGGTCGAACCTGAACGACCTCAGTAGTGAAGGTCGATCGAAGTGGGTTTGATCGACCTCATGTTGATGATGTTCAGGGACATCAATAGTGAGTGTCAGTTGGTGCGCATCCGACCGACCCTCAAGTCAAACGACCACCATGTGGTGAGTCAATTGATCGATCTGGGGAAGGGTTCGACCGACCTTGCCCCATATTCATTTTGACGTATCATATTTAAAGTATTGAGTTCATTGATTGATAACATAGTTCACGTGTTGCATGATCAGTCGTAATATGTTAAACTGTTAATGTGTTGATTGAATTGTCCTATTAGAGTGGGATTAGGACATGTGTCGGATAGGGGATAAATTGTCCCCATATTGTATTGACCCAGACGTGAGAATTGGTGGATTGCTTCACGCAAAATCCATGAGAGTTAGTGCGTCACATGGTTTAACTAAGCATATTGACAACGATGATGTACCCAATACTCCGATGATTGTTAATGACTCACATAAATTGATTGAATTGAATATAGAGTTGTCATTTGATAATTGATGGATAAAAGGTTCAAGGAATCTCATTGTTACCATTATTGATGGATGGGTCAAAATTATATTGTAATAGCAAGGCTCATATTGAAATGATGACGACTCAAGTAAGTCACAAGACGGACTTCCGATTATCAAATGACAACAAATAAGATAAAATCTAACATGGACATATTGTTATTGAATGTTCATGCAATTGATTGATTAATTGTTATTGAAATTATTAAAGTATTGTTATTGTTGCATTAAAATTATTCTTATATATTGATCCTTATCATTATTGTTATCTTATTGTTATTGTTTTACATATTGGGCGAAAGCTCATAGGATTTGTCCCTTGCATTGGATCCTGTAGGCCGACAGGATTAGTATGGATAATGTCGTCAAATATTGCACATGGCATAGTTTGTAAAAGTATTTAAGTGTCTTATATGATCAATTAGAGGGCCTTTTCTTATTTTCATGTATCGTGTCTATGTATCGAACTATGTTGCTCAAGACTATGTTTAAGCCGTGGGCTTTGATGTTGTAAGTTAACATTATGTGTTCTTATGACAATGTATGAAGTTTAATGAATCATTTCAGCTGCTTGTGATGCAGATTTTTAAGTTTCATAATGCCCCATAACACGCCCCACACATACACGAATTGATATTCAACCCGCGTTGAGGTGGTTCACGGGGCACCACAAGGACACATATGTCATAGGCAGCGGAAACATATACAATTCAACAATAAAACAACAGAAACGATTTGCATAAACTGACCCGTGATCATCATGAAACATAATGTTAACTTAAACATATTAAGTTACATCAAAAGTCCTTGGCTTAAACATAGTCTTGAGCTACATAGCTTATACAACAAATTCGATACATGGAAATTAAAAAATAAGCCTATTAATTGGCCATACATGATACTCGACTTGATACTTGGCATATGTCATGTGCAACTTCCTTAGTCATGAGCAGCACCACCATCATAACTAACATTGTCTATCTGCACCTGTAGGATCCCATGAAGGGGACAATTCTCATAAGCTTTCACTCAGTATGTAAATCCATAAATAATAACAATAATTGACTTTACATCTGCATCATAAACATCATCATGATATAGCATATCTTTCATGCATCAATAATCATAAAACATATAGGATCCATGATCCATCAATAAACATAAGGTTCCATGAACAATGTTTCAATTAAGTCATTATATCTTTGACTTTAACCATTTTCGTAATCATAATCATAAATAACATGAACACTACATACATTAGGCTTCCTAATATTCATATCAATAACATAGGTGTCCATACTAGACCTTTATCTTATTTGTTGTCATTTGATAATCGANTCATAATCATAAATAACATGAACACTACATACATTAGGCTTCCTAATATTCATATCAATAACATAGGTGTCCATACTAGACCTTTATCTTATTTGTTGTCATTTGATAATCGAAAGTTCACCTTATGACTTCCTTGAGTCGTCCCCATATAGCCGTCTCCATATGAAGACGTGCCCATTTCATTATAAACCTTGCTCATTTCATAGCCATAAGGATCATTGATCCTTTCATATCCATATGTTTCCTTGAACCACTTATCTCTCAATCATCAAATGACAATCCTAAGTTCATTTCAATCATTTATCATGAGCCTTTACATGTGTTGGAGAATTAGAGTAATCTTGGTTAGTCATAAATGGTTAGCTAAACCAGGGACACACTTGCTCTCGTGGACTCTGCGCGAAGCAATCCACCATTCTCACGTCTGGGTCATAAAGGTGGGGACGTCTATCCCTCAATCTCGACAGGTGCCCAATGCATAATTTCAACATGTTCGTTTCAATCAATCAAACATAAATACATTAGCATTTTAACCTATTACGATTGAGCATACAACACATGATCTAGGTTATCAATCATGGCCTCGATAAAGTAAACATAAATGATGACCATTGAATCTGCATAGGATCGATCGAACCTGATATCAGGTCGGTCGACCGACTCATAGCATTGGCCGTGATCCGACTTGATGGTCGGTTGAACCCAATTCAGCCGACTTACTATACTAACCCCAAGGTCGGTTGAACCTTCCTAGGGTCGATCGACATACTCACCATAAGGTGGTCGTCTGACATGAGTTCGATCGAACCCCGTCCAACCGACCTTCACTACTGATGTCGTTTAGGCTTGATCGCATATGATCGGTTAGACCTAACACGACCTAACCTTGATAGTCGGTCGAACCTTCCCTAGGGTCGGTCGACCGACATCATATTTGTCAAAAACCATAAATGTGTGTTCTAGGGTTTTCTTCTAAGTTTTTGACATCGATAATTCATCATACAATTGGAGGTCCAATACAATGAAATGTTCATACATTTGATCATCTAAATGACATAACATCATTTATATCTAGCATATGAAATTTTTAACTTCAAAAGCTAAAACATCTATGTAAACATATTACATTTTCTGTCCTAGTATTACAATTGCACACATGAGCATCATTTTCATACTTTATATCGCATATGAGACTCATAAGAACCACATTGTCAATGTGGGGATCCATCTACATACCTTTGCACTTTCTCAATTTTCTTCCTTCTCTCATTCCTTGTTCATTCCTTGTTCTTTCCTTTAACTCAATTATTCTCCTTGCCTTAGCTCAAATTCTTCCCTTGCTTCTTCTTGAAATGATTCTATAAAAATGGAGCAAAGGGATCACTTCTTTTTGGAATTTCTGATTGAGTTTCCTAGGTGAGAAATTGAGAGAACGGGAGAGGAGGGAGAGGAGGTGGCTGGTGACTTGGGCTTTTATATGATGAGTAAGTGGGATATGGTTCCCACCTTCCCACTCATTTTTCTTCTCTTTTCTATTTTTTTTTGTTTTTCTTTTATTTATGGCAAGTATTACATTATACCCCCTTAAAGAAATATTCGTCATCGAATTTAAATCAATATAAATACTCATCAAATAATTGTGAAAATTGTTCTTTCATTTCCTCTTCAAGTTTCCATATGTCTTCTTCACCTTGGTGATGCTTTCATGCAATTTTTACCATTGGCACAACCTTGTTGAAAAAAGCTTTCCGGTGATGGAACCATCATCAGGAGGTATAACCGCGACCTGCTCGACGACAAGAAGAAGACGATGGCGGCTGATTCGAGTTTGGGTTAGTGTGTTGATAATGCCTTGAATCTTAACCC
>LTAE01010756.1:0-16301 GCA_001647135.1 Pontederia paniculata
CGTGCAAGAAAGGAGAAGTTGTAAGGGAACCTTTACCCTTGAAGAAGGAAATAGTGATCTCCGGAGATCTCGGTGCGAGAAGATCGGAGCGGGGACGTAGGCCAGGAGTTCGGCCAAACATCATCAACAAACCTTGTGTTTGTGTGCTTGTTTATTTTCTCTCTACTCTCTTCTCTCGTTTTTGTTTGTATTTGCTTGTGCAAGCTTCCGCTGATATAACATAATTCATATAGATTAAGTAAAAGAGAGTAAGAATTTTTATACACCAATTTACCCCCCCCCCTCTTGGTGCCATCCAGATCCTACACTTTTTTCCTCCTCTACATCTTAAATCGAGGTTGAAAAAAAATTAAAAGAATGAAGGGGAATGGACCCGTCAATTCCCCTCTTTAAAACTCAATCCAAATATAGGGAAAAAAATTCCCTTCCCCTCCTTTACCATCAAATCAGACAAGTTAGTAAGGTTCTACAAAATTTTCTAATACAAAATTATTATATAAAATTAAAGAATAAAATTGAAAATATAAGAAGTTCTTTCCAAACTACAAAGAAAATAAAAAAATATAACTCTCAAGAAGAATTTGTAGCACGAACCTCTACTAAGTGCATCGAGCTTCAGACTCCTTCAATCTTCAACTTCATTTTGATCCTCATAAATTTTAGAATTTTTCTTCAGCATTTGACATCCATTATTAGCCTTAATGGTTGTTTTTTGCACGTGAAGTTTTGATTCAACTATTGATAGAAACTTCAATAGTATGTCTTTAATGTTGGAGGTGTTCTCAATCAAAGACTTTCTTTCGAGGCTTGAACTTCTATTTTTCAATATGATCAAGCATTTTATTCCCATCAGAGGAGGCTCAACAACTTGAAGGCTTCAAAAATTTCAAATTGTGGCATTTACAAGAAGCATTTTGAAGAAACATATAGGAAAAGTGTACATTAAAAAAGTGTCTTCATTGAAACAAAATGAGTTCAAGAAATTTTTACAATTCTGATGACAAATGATGTCTATAAATAGTGAAAAAGAATTGCATTTTATATATGCAATTGCATATGAAAGACAAAGATGTTGAGTATAGTGCTCAACCTAATATTTATATAAATTGTTCATGCAAGAAGCTTGAAATGATGGAATATTTTGTGCCCATATTGTACCTATTCTTCATAAGAAAAAGGTTATTATCATATCCTAGAAATATATTCTTCATTGTTGGACAAGTGCTCGTTATGCTATTGGACATGTATTTCATGATAATATTTCCACATTAGAAATATGTGTTTCAACATCGAAAGATGAAATTTTTTTTGAGAGCCTCAGAAATTTGATTTTGGTGTATGAATACATGGAGGACAAGAAATATGGATATATGTTCATATAAACAATTTAGGATTAGGATGCTAATTATACTCATCTTGTCAAGCAATTAAAAATTAATGAAGAAAACAATGCAAAGTAATTGGTTCAAGTTTTAGGAAAATTAAATGGCAACATACAAGAGCATGTGGTTGATGTCCATGATCCAAGGCATGTAAGGAAAGACCAAGAAAATTATGAATAATTGAAATTTCTCAACATAAGCTCAAAAAGAAAATTTATTTTGGTAAGAATAATGTATGTTTCTTGTTAAAATTCATCTAGTTATTTTTTCAGCTATCCTATGGACATATTTTGAAGCTTGTCTAAGTGAATATTACAACATTTTTTTGTGTCTGCACATAACTTATTCAAATTAGTCAAACCATGTTCCTTTAATATGTAATGGTAGTTATGCTTTTTGTATTATATCATTTTACTAATGGATAATATGTTTTGCATGGAATTATGGTTAGTTTTGACGCCTTGATTTCTTCATATATTTTTAAACTATAAAGTCTCAAAATTTTTATTGCAAGATATGTTTACTATGGTTCACTATTATAGTGGACCAAATGGAGACTTTTTTACAACATTTTGTCGTTGATATACTTTTGTGTATTAGATAAAAAAATTACTTTACAAGAAATTGTTGTAGTTGATGTACCAAGCGCTTTGTTAATTGTGATAGATGTTGTACCTTTTTGAAAAAAAAGGTTACTTCAATAACTTATTGCAAATGAATTCATTTTATTTTCCAAAAAAATTTTATGATTAGAGTAACCTTGTTGACAAGATGTTGAATCTAGTTTTTATCTTCTTATATTACTTTTGATGACATTGAGGAAGAACTCTAACATTGTTCGATGGTTTGAACTGATTGCTTAAAGTTTAAGTTGATTCTTTAGGCTTTTAAGTTTAAGTCGATTCATCAGTCAAGGTCAAATCTAACTAATATTTTATACGCACTTCAGTTGAAGTGTTAAGTAGATGTCATGATACATGGAGGAGGGATATACCACATAAGTTGCTTCAATATTTTTGGTTTGTTGAACTTATTTAATTTTGGCCATACCATTACGACAAATCACTTCCTCTAAATTAAGATAAAATCTTGAAGTACATGTAAATTAATTGATTTATGTTGTCCAAACATGCAAAACCATATAGTATATGTAAATTAATCCATCGAAATAAAACTAACCCAAAATAGTCCAAGAAACACATAAATACTTAGCAAAATGGCTAATATTGATTAAAACCAAGAGTTAAGAAACATTAAAATACATGTAAATTGATTGGTTCATATTTTATCACAAAATTAAAATTGTATAACTTGTTTTATAATAACAAAAAAAGTAAACAAAACATATAATGAAATCATACTTCTAAAAGTTCTTTGATGTTGCTTCTTTTTTGCTTCAAGTTCCATCAACAATTATTGTTGTTATTCTTCAATCTATTAAAGACGATCTTGTACTGAGGTTCCACTAGCGAATTCAACCATCAAAATAATTACATGATTTAGTACTCTATCAAAAAAAGTAAACAAAGTTATGTGATATTTAATTATGACAATAACTTTTTAATTAAAATAGATAAATAAATAAAATCATGGAACAAGTATAAATTGGCGACCCTATAATTATTGTAATTATAAAGTCTTCATCCATTATTCTTTTTAGTCCAAAATGTCTTAAGAGTTGTTTCGTCTCCGCATTCACAACTCGATAGGTCAAGCATTATAACTAAACATGGATAATGAAATCATCATATCAGATATCGACATGATAAAATTAATTATAGATTTCTTTCCTCTTTTCTAACTATGGTTATTTAAGAAGAGAAATGCTAAATATAACAAAATCTATTTAGCTCACATAAAGCTTAAGCAATTAGCATAATCATCGGTCATGCTATAGCTTTTATGGGTGTGAAAGAATTCAATCCATTCTTCTCCATCTCAACCTTCTCTTCTATAGTGCTTAGTATATTTTTTCGCAAGAAATACTAAAGCTAATTGAATAGAGTAGTCATATATAATCATTGATTCCAAAACATTACTAATAATATGTCTCATAGATGAAGCCCTAACTCTAAACAATTCAATAATCATGCATCACGTTTCAAAGAAATCCCTCCACAAACATGAACAATATTAATTTTATATATAGAAAAAGAGAGAAGCAACAACAAGGGACGGATGTGATTAAGAGACAGACCAAAACTTTGAGATCAAATGTAGCATAGTGCTCGGATCTGAGAAGTAGACGACGCTTAAGGTTGAGAAAGGGAAACACATATAGGTCGAAGGTTAAAAGCACATGGAGCTCATATTTTGCTTTATATGTTAGAAATTGAGAAATTGAGGAACTTGTAAAGGGTTCTGTTTTGATATTTGTCTAAGGTTGACAACACTCGTAACTGGAAGGAGGTTCATTCGCGTTCTAATGTTGGAGATGCATGGAATTTGGATGTCGGTGTTCTAGGTCGACGACTGATAAATTCATGTAAAAGAACAATTATGCATAATTTGAAATCCAATATCAGAGATTTTATATATCTAACTTGATTATTCTTCAGGGAGCTACACACAATTATGTTTGTTTTGATAAGACACGAAGATCGCGAAGAAACGAGAGAAATACAAGTATGGAGGCAGCAATACGACCAACCCACCTAAATAATATGGTCATATCGACTGAAAGAAGTTGCTATCAAGTTCATCCAAGGAGATTTCTACCAGATCGCACTAGTCAATACATTCGTATCATTCAAAGACGATAAGATTTTGCCTTAACCATATTGACAGATACAACCCATATCGATGTGAAGATCCCCACAATACGATTGATCGATACAATTGTATTGTGCTTCGTGGTCGTATAGATGATTATGTAATGTTTTTCGTCGAATATTTTGAGAGGTAATTGAGTCTTTTGTCATGTAATGAAACCCTTGAGGGATCTGGTATAAAAAAGGAAAGAAAACATTGTGAAAAAGAGGCGAAAAACACAAAACGACATGGGATAGATCGAGACATTGCAACACTCTCGTAAATATGAACTATTTATAAATTTTTAACATCTTTTCTCTCTTTGCTTTTGGATAATGATCATTTTTTTTATTTTCATGATGAAATCCATGATATTATTTTCAATGACAAGTGGCTAGATTATCCATGACTTAAGGTTAAATGAAATTTAGGAATTTCAGTTGATTTGATTGTGAAATGATCATATTATTCAAGTTTTTTTCATTTGTCGGTTCACATTTCTCAGATCTAATTATGATTAGCTACCCATTTAGATTGATCTAGGTTAACAATGATTGAAAACCATATTATTTACTAGTAACCTTGTTAAGTAAAGTATAAATGCATGCCGAAATTGGCTTCATTTGTAGGATATATTTATTTGTTCTGATTTTTATGTCGTTAAGCCAATAAAGCATGATATGAGAATGTATGTATGTTGGTTTGACTAGAATTGTATTATCTTGAAAAAGAAATACATGATAATTAAGATACATAACAACAAATCACATAATAATGTTACTGTTAAGAAATTTATCGACTATTCTCAATTGGATTGAATTCTATAACATCTTTTCTACATTGAGAAAAAACATTGTGACTTTCACGTTCTATTTATTTGCAACATTGTTTAAATTTAATTCTTGCACCTTATAATCGATTTTCTCATTGTTAATCCTAGTTTAGATAATAACAATATCACCTTAAATTTAATACTTGAACTTTGTCCCTATTAGTACGATCTTTTTATTACTACATAAAATTCTGTGCAATTGTAGAACTTTTTATCAACGACAACAATCATATATAGATCATCGGAAGCGCTCGAAGACGAAGCTCATATTTGGGAAGTTGTCAGAAGGATGCTAGGGCATTTTGTCTCGATCAAGGGAGGAAAAAGAAAGTTTAAGTTAAAATGAGAAGGTAGTGGAGATTTTGATTCTCTAATAAATTGATCAGTATCATCAAAATTCATCATACGACAAAGATAAAATTCATCTTAATTTAAAAGAAAAAAAACTAATAAATTAATTTTTAATTGTCAAAATCTAATCCGGTGAATTTCGTTACTTATTAAGGAGACTCCTTAACAAAATAGAAAAGGAGACACCCTTTCCCCAATCTATTATAACTTACCATTTTATGGCAGTATTTGACAACTAAAACCAGGGGAGAACTGAAGCCTAGTTCTCATAGGTTCTACCAAACAACAAGATATTTGACAAAATTCGAGGCGCGACCACCACTAGAACCCGAGGTAATTTGACTCGAGTTTTGGCCGCCAAGTCCACAATAGGAACTTGACGATTCCACCTTTTTGCGCGTTTTTTCTTTCTATTTTATTTAATTTTTTATTGACATGACAATTTTTCTAGTTTTACTTTTCTCCTTTATTCTCTCCTCCTTCTACTTTCTTTTTTCCTTTCCTTTTTAATTTATATTTTAACTTACTTTTTAATTTAAAATATTAACACTTTATCTTAAATGTTAAATTTTAATTTTATATTAACTCAATAATATAATTCTAAATTATATTTTGTGTGAATTTAATAAAATATTTTATATATTTAAATACATTTTATTTAATTTATCAATTAAATGTTAAGTTTAATTTTATACCAACTCAATAATATAATTCTAAAATTATTTTTAGTTTAAGTTTAACAAAATATTTTATTTATAATATATACCTTTTAATTTAAATTTTAGCATTTATTTATAAATGTTAAATTTTAATTTTATTAACTCAATAATATAATTCTAGAATTATTTTGAGTTTAAGTTTAACAAAATATTTTATTTATTACATAATATTTATCATTTAATTTAAATTATTAACGTTTAAGTTTGTATATTATAATTTAATGTTATACTAACTCAATAATATAATTCTGTAATGGTTTTTAGTTTAAGCTTAACAAAATAGTTTATATACTATAAAAGATAAATTTTATATTATTTATTAATCTTTAAATATAATTTTTATGCTTCAAACTAATTTTATTATTTTTGTTTATAATTTATCTAAAAAAAATATTTTTTTATTCTCATATGATTCATCCAAATATTCATAGAACTTAATATTTATAATTCATCCAAATATAATTAAAATAAAATTATCAAACTAATTCATTAAAATCCCAAGTTTTAATTTTTAAATATACAATGGTTAAAATTTTCAAATATACAAAGGAATCAGATCATACATAAGGGAACCCTATGCACTTAGCTACTGTTTAGTAAGCATAAAAAACGCCAATCTCTAGTATTTCTTGTGAGAGCAAAAGTTCGGCAGCTAAGCGTTTGGAGTCCAATCGCTTGGCTGCCAAACATGACCTTAGATTATATTTAGATAAAAAAGATGGAAACGATAGGAAGACTAATTTCATATTTGAATAATTTTTTTGAAAAAAAAAAGAGTTTATACTCCATCAAAATTTTTAAAACTAATTTAACGTGAGGAGAGATCAATATTTTTCACGATTTCATCCTTAATCCTAATTATTAATGATCTTTTATTTTTTAGTTTACAAAGATAAAATTATATATTTTAAAAAATAACGCTTTCTATCCAAAAACATTTTCTTTCTCCTTCCTCGAGACTTCCAAGGGAGGGCATTTTGGAAATTATAGTTCATACAGAGGGTTAGAGTGTGGAAAGAGAGTTCGATGGAGCCGCTATTTCTTCTTCGTCTTCTTCTCCACTTCTTATTTTTTCTGGTCTTTCTGTTTTTTTTCCTTCATATCGCCATCTATAAACTGACTCCTTCTTCTAAGTCTTCATCTCCGCTGGATTCCTTCCTCTGTTCCAATCTTCCTCCATTTAACGCTGTAGACTGAGAGAGAAGAGAGAGAAGAGAGAGAGAGACCGCTGTTTATGCAGTCTGTCGTCCAAGGACGCCATTGATGTGCGATTTTTTAGAGAAGCATGCGATTTGCTAGCGGAACTGAGCGCAGACATCTCTCGGAATCCCCTCGGACATGATGAGGTTTGTTGGGACCTTCGTTTGCTCTCATTCTCCGACTTCATCTCTCTGTATGCAGTGTTGTAGTTTGAGAAAGCCTTTTGATTTGCTCTCGTCAGACATGTTTGTCTCTCAAATCGCATGTCATTCTCCGACTTCATGTTTGTCAGCGCCATCGCCTTCTGTCGCTCTCATTCTCCGACTTCATCTCTCTGTATGCAGTGTTGTAGTTTGAGAAAGCCTTTTGATTTGGGGAAGAAGGTTCCTTGGAGGCGACAGAAAGCGGTAGTGTGCTTTCTTCGGCACCTATTGCTTCCGCAGGGTCTCATGGCGCTGATCGCCTCTCAGGGCCTTCGTTTCGGCCGGAGATTTTGGATTCGGCGCTTGTTAATGGTGGTCTCCAGACCTTCATCAGTTGTTGCTGCTCCCGCTTTCTTTGGCTTTTCTGTTATTGGAAAAGGCCTCTTTAATTGCGAGATCGGCGATGCCTCTTGAGCTTTGTGGTGCATGAACTGCCTCACGTCTGCTTTAGCGTTCGATGATGAGCAGAATGTTGCGGCGAATCTCTTTCTTTCTTTAGGTGCTCGTGTAGTTTCCAGATCCAGAAATGGTTCAATCTTTTTGCTCTTCGACAGTAAGATGACCTCAAAATATTGCTATTTCCTCCAAGATCAAAGTTTTACACAGTTCCCCGACTTCCCTGAGTTCAAATGTCCCAAATTGCTTAGTTCTGGAGTAGTTTTTTTTTATTGTTCCTGTGATATAACTTACTTGTTGAAGTAGACAACGAGGCCCATCGCCAATTCCATTAGAAACATATGTAGTTAAGCGCAGTTCTCGAATTGATTAGTTTCAGCGATGTCTAGCAAATCACTTTGAATGATCTCCCAAATTGGACTTCTTTAAAATTTCTGTGATTTATCTCTGTTTGTTTTTTCACCTTCTTATTGCGCCCATGTCTTCCTTAACTGGTCTGTGTCTGTGACCTAATTTGACTCTGTGCTCAGTTTATGTGAAGATTCACCTTTTGATTGGTTTTAATGATGCACGGAGGTGAATTATAATTTACTGATCTCGGCATTTGATTCATACTAAATCTTCCAATTTTGTTCCTATATTACATTAACTGATCAAGTGTGCAAAGTTCGAAAGCTGCAAAAGTTTCTTCCCTGTAACAGTTCCCTTGTTGTAAGTTATTTCCGTCTGGTCACCTCTTGTTGTGGATCTCTGTTTCACAGATACCAGAAAGGAAAAGGACAGGATCCAGACGAGCGTGCCACACTCGCGAATCACTTCAACACCGAAGCCAAATCCCTCAGGGAGAGGCCTGGTTCCGGCTCCGGTTCGGCGACTCAATCTCCGGCTCGAGACCTCCATTTTCACCACGTCCCCTCCCCCTCGGACTCGCCGGCGGCGGGTCTCTCGGGAAACTTGCCTTTCGCCTCCGCCTCGCCGAGCAAGAGCAACAGCCACGACGAGGCCAACGAAGCGAGCCACAGTGGCGGCGGCGGAGACGTCCTCCTCCAATGGGGACAAAACAAGCGGTCCCGCAGGTCGAGAACCGAGGGCCGGTCCCCCGTGGCGGTCGCCGCCGCCGCGGGCATCGACGAGCCCTCAGCTCGTCCTCGCCAGGGAGGCAAGATCAGGCGCAGATCGGCGATAGCGGCTTCGGTGAAGGTTGCGGCGGTGGCAGCGGACATGCCTCCGCCCAGCGGGTCGTACAGCAGAGGTGGCAGCCTCCGGCCGTCCGCGCCGCTCCGTGATGCGACGAGCTCTCTTATCAACAACGGCAGGTAAGTGCGCGCTCGCGTGTTGGGCTCTCATCTGTGCTTCCGATCCTTTTCTTTACAGTGTTTTCTGGATAAGCTTGTCTTAGAAATGAGATGGATCGCTTTCATAGTTCAAATGGAAGTGAGTCGAGTTTTGAGTGCTTTTCGTGGTGCAATTTATGTTGTATATCCTGGTTCTCTTATTTCCACATTTTTATTTTGTTGTTTTTTTTCTAATATATTTCATGTTACATGTATTTATGTATCTATTTACTTTTAATATCTAATCTTAATTTGTCTGGGCATTGCAATAGAGATCTCTCTCTAGTTGTTGTATCTTAAACCAGTTCCAAGCATGCCCATTGTTTTTCTTCTTGTTACTGCTAATTGAAATCATCAACTTATTCCCTCTTATTATTAGTTTAGATTCATATGTATATATGATACACAATAAGGGCAGGGCTCTATGTTTTATCTTTTAGTTCCATTTTGATTTTGAAGAGCACATATAAAAGGCTCTTTTTTTTTCTTCCACCAACAAGTGTGTGTGTGTTTGCTTGTGAACAGAGCACAGTCCATTATTATAAAATTTGCCTCCCATGTCTTTTATTGTTATTATTTCTCGTTTTTTTAGTGGGCATAAAAAAGCCAAACACCTAACAAAGCAACCACGTTCCAATGCACTGTCCATCACCACCACGACCTGACAGCATAGTTTTTTTTTTCTTCTTCTTTTGCTCTCTTCCAAATCTCGCCATGATCAGGGCTGTCGAGGAGCGATCCATCGTCGTGACGCGCTCGGAGAAGCGCCCTTCGGCGTCCTCGCCGGAGAAGTCCCAGAAAAAGCCCTTCGCCAACGGCGGCAACATTGCTGTCCAGGGATCCACGCACCCGGAGTCGAAACAGCAGCACCAGCAGCCGGCGGCGGTCCATGAACCCGGAGGCGTCGGCGAAAAGCTGAGGCTGGATCGGTTCGAGTGGCCGAGGATCTTCGTGTCCCTCTCGAGGAAGGAGAAGGAGGACGACTTCTTGGCCATGAAGGGAACCAAACTCCCACAGCGGCCCAAAAAGAGGGCCAAAAACGTAGATAAGACTCTACAGGTAAATTTTTTTTTCCTTTGCTTGCTTGTTTGTTAATAATCCGTCTGTTATTTAACTAAAAATTCGCCTTTCGTTTCGGGGACATTGCAGTATTGTTTTCCGGGGATGTGGCTTTCGGACTTGACCAGGGGACGCTACGAAGTAAGGGAGAAGAAATGCGTGAAGAAGGTAAATTTACTTCTCTATCATTTTAACCCAGCCATGATCCATCTAAAGTTCTCATTTTTACAGGAATTTTGGAGTCATGAAACAATACCTTATGTGCAAAAGAAGATATTTTCCCGTATCTTTACATGCATGCCATATGTATTAGAAATTAGATTAACAAATGAGTAAGATAGTTTCTGCAAATTATTAGACATTTGGAGCCTGCAACATTTAAACGTCTGTCTAATGTTCAGAAGGAAGATTTCTAAATAGGTGAATTTTTTCTTTCGCTGAAGGCAAGATATATATGGTTCTTCATCATGACCACGGACCACCCTTATTTTGCTGCCTGTCACATTATTGCAAATTATCTAGTTGTGAGCTACTTCAGATTCTTTTTGCCTGTGGATCTTTTCTTTGGTGATGCACTTTTCTATGATAAGGGGCATGTGGTCAAGGGGTGCACCTTTTACTTTCTTTTTCTATTGAAAAGTTGAATGAGTCTTTTATTAGCCTATTTAAAATATGACAATGTTTATGATTCAACCTTTTGAAGTCCTTATCACTTGCATAATCAGATTATGGTGTTGGATTCCCTCTTTAGTAATCTCAAACAGAAAAAAAAAAACAAATTGATCAAAGTTTTAAGAAGTGGGGGAAAAAGGAGTATATTTTTCATTTATTCCTTCCATCTTTTTGTTTGTTCTGATGGGTCCCATATGTTTGATGAGTGGTGAGAATGGGGGGACCTCATTGATGGTGTCAATTAATGTGGTCTCTGTAAGATTGTTTCTTTTCCTCTGCCATTTTCAAGTTTCATGTTGACTGACTGGTCTGCTTCTATTGGTCTGAGTTGTCTTTGCCATCCTTATTTCCGTTGTGTAACAATTGAAAAAAAACTGCTGGTCTTTCTGCAGAAGAGAAGGGGTTTGAAGGGAATGGAGAACATGGACAGCGATTCAGACTGATAGCTCACTCCCCAAAAAAAGATAGCATATGGTAGACTGATTGGTTGAAAAAAAAACAGAGGAAGATGGAGATGGAATTGCAAAGATGGGGAATCTACTTCCACGCTTAATTATTTATGTAATCTTTTGGGCTTTTGGCGCTTGTTTTGGATTGTAAGTTCCATTTCATTTTTTGGCAAGGGGATGGAGGGAGGTTGGAACAAAAGTAAACTTAAATATGACAAGTCATTCGTGTTTACGATACAAACTACGAAATTCCACAAACAATCACACCTCTTGAAGAAAGAGAAATTATAATAATTTCTATGTGGATTGTTTTACATTTAATATACATTGAAGGATGCAAAAATTGATATAGTAGGGACTAAGAGGCCCCATGATGGGATATTAAGTCCTATTTTCATATATCAGGTGCAAGGATGGAATATGTAGGTAGGCATGGTGGGTTAGGGAGTAAATAAGGGCAAGGAAAAAGTGAAAAAAAAAGACTATCGAAGAGTAAAAAATTAAATTTCAATTTGAGATTAAAAAATTTGATAATTGTTTTTCTCTCACACACCCAAATTATTGTCTGATGACCAAATTTATTTCTTTCCCTCCATCGTCTTTTATATCTTTGAGGAGATGTTTGACTCAATTTTTTAATTTATAATTTAGATTATCATTAAAATTAATTATCACATATTAAATTATTAGTAAATTATTTTCTAAGTACTAAATAATGTAACTTGTAATTTAAATTGGCATGATTATTATATACAAGAATTATTAAAACACGCTCAAAACATATTTTCAATTTAACATATTATTATGATAAACAAAAGAAGAAAATAAAGGAGTATGAATAACTAGGAAAAATCTGATCCAAAGAAATTGAGATGGAATGATATCTGTTTTCATAAAACATGAGAAATATAAGGATTATATTATAAGGATAATTTTGTTAAAATACAAAATATATATTCATCTCATTAGTAATATTTGAAGACACTTTATATGAATTATAATGGACGAAGAATTAGGATAATTCGAATTATAAAATAACAAAACGATTGATTATCAATTTCAACCAAACACAATAATATAATGATAATAAGAAATGCTAATATATCCAATTATTTAAATAGATTAAATAGACCAAATACCCCGTAAGTACAATCTTATGAAGAAAAATACAGTTCCGTTATTTTAGAGGAGTGGTGAAGTATAGTGAATTATTATTAAACTCATATTTAAATAAAATTTCATAGTGATGGATGAGCTAAACTGAAACATGTTATGTTTGAATAATTTAAATCAAAATCATTTATACCCTTTATTATATATCGAGCCCTAATAAACATACTATTATTATATATTTATTTAATTTATTATAATATTATATATTTACCATTATTTGTATCCTTTTATATGTTTTTCTCTTATTTTTAATATTTTCCTCCTAATGTATTTTGTTTCTCTTTCACAATATTTTTTTTTCTTTTTATTCTTTTAAAAATAAAGATAAAAAATATCGAAGAGAAATATAAAAAGAGTAAAAAAAATATTATCATTACACTAATAAAAACATTGTTCAAATGATAATATTTTAAGATACTAAAGTAAAAATGATCATAAAAATAATTATTTATATCAAATTAAATTAAAAAAATAACTAATTTGCAAAGAAAATTATGATGACATTCAATAGATTTAAAATATTATGACAAAAAATTAGGCTGAGAAAAAACAAATATGAACGAATAGAAATTAAACAAATATAATTATTAAATAATTATAAAATAACATAGAAAAAAGGTGAAACCAACGAATGAACTCAAGTCAAATGTTTCTCTATCACAATCAAATTAATATAAGGAAGAATATTATTTTAAAATAATTATGGAATAATTTTAGAAAATTATTTAAAAGGGTAGTTTTGCTTAAAAAACATTCTTCCTAAGTTATCAACTTGGTAAAATGAAATATTTGAAGTTTGGAGATATGAGTCACCCTTTCAAACCCCTTATGATCCCTATAATTTTTTTTTATTCAAATATGATATAACTAACTCTATCCACTCATCTTCCACCTAATTCTTCCAAATACCACCATTAGTTTCAATGCCATTATGTCTCATGTAAAATATTTCTTACAATTTTCATTTAATTTGTAATACATAACCAAACACCAAAAGTTAAATTGCTTTTAGTGAACAATTCGTTTTAAACTACATATAATTTATAATTACAATTTTACTTCTTTAGATAAAATATAATATTAGTATGATTTTTAATTTATTTTCTATCTTAATTCTCTTAGTTACTCTCTTCCAATTCATCTTCTCTTCTATTTTATTTTCCATTTTATACCTTTTCCTTTATTTTCTCACTACCTCTTTAATTTTTTATTTTCCTATCTTCAGATATTTTCATAATCATATTTCACATTTTCTCAATTGCATTTTTTTTCCACTTTTCCTATTTCCTTTCTTATTATCTTAAAAAAAAATAAACATTTCTTTTTTTTATTAAAATGCTATTTGTAAAATCTTGTCAAATTTTTCTTTTTTATATTCTTTAAATTAACCTTCATATTTTCTCTCCATGGTTTGATCTTTCCATATTTTTTACTTTCTCATTTTTAGATGTCTATTTCATTTTTCCTCTTTCTTTTCTTTTTTTTTCTTGACCCTTTCAATAACAATATTTATTGCTTCTAGTTTACTTAAACCTTTCTTTATTGTTTTTTTCATTTTTAGATTTTTTTCCAATTTTTTATTTTGAATTCTAAAAAAATTGAAAGCAGTCTAACTGATTTTTTATCGGTGCAATATGATTCAATCCAATTTTATCAAATCTAAATTTATATTGGAATCAAGAGGAATCAAATATCAGCTTGCGATTGCACTAATCGAATTAGTTAGGATGTTCTAATTTTAAAACACTATATGCTATACGAGTTTTCGTATTTCAGCATTTTAATATAATTAGCTCATCTAATGATCAATGTGTCCATTAC
The DNA here is from genome assembly GCA_001647135.1 of Pontederia paniculata. Taxonomy (NCBI): domain Eukaryota; kingdom Viridiplantae; phylum Streptophyta; class Magnoliopsida; order Commelinales; family Pontederiaceae; genus Pontederia; species Pontederia paniculata. The sequence continues at coordinate 14,343 of LTAE01010756.1, forward strand.
TTATATGCAATATCTTTTAACTCCATACCCTTAATGTGTACACAGAGGAAGGAAGAAAACTTTACCTACACCTTAAAAATAATTCTTTCTTCTTTCGTATTAGATTTACTAAAAATATAAATGTACTACCTGCTGCAATAAAAATAAAACAGAAGAGAAAAGAGAAAAAGAAAAAGGGAAATAGAAAGTGGAGGTAGCCACATGTCATGACCCATTGCACCCCCAAACCCAAACCCACTCACACTTACCCTCTCTCACAATATAAGCCTAAGAACCAAATTTTTACCCTTTTCTCACTCTCATTTCACCTTGGGAGCATTGAAAACTCAATCATCTTCCTCTATTCCAAATTTGAAGTGTTCAAGTTGGATTTTCAGATGGAAATAAGCAAGGAAAGGGAGGAGAATTAGGGCAGGGATCCAAAAAAGAAGAAGATTGAAGAGGAAACGGAGAGAAGAAGCATTGCTAGAGAAAAATCAAGGTAAAAGAGATATGTAGAGGGATCCCCACATTGACCTTGTGTCAATGTGGTTTTTATGATTCTTCAAGCATGTTAATAGCATGATCTATAACTTGAAAGTACGAAGATGCAAGTTAGGGCAGCAAAATATTATGTTTATATAAAATCTTAAAGTATGTTTTAACTTTCGAAATTATGAATTTCATATGCTAGAATTAAATGATGTTATGATGGTCATTAGATGATCAAATGATTGAGCATGATATTGTATTGAACCCCAATTGAATGATGTATTGAACGATATCGAAAATTTAAAAAAACCCTAGGTACGCAATTGATAGTTCTTAAGTTTTTTGAAGATAACTCCCTAATACAAGTGAGAATGAGGTGAAATCAGTTCCTATAGAAACTAGACTTTGAAATCTACGTTTTGATATATCATACACAATTTTTTGTCAACTATAGCCTGATCAAAATGACCTTGAAAATAAAATTGCAAAAGGGAGGCAAGTTCAACCGACCTAGCACAGGTTCAACTGATCTAAGGCAGGTTCAACCGACTTAGAGAAATAGGTTCAACCGACCTGGGTGTTATGTTCAACTGACCTGACCTAAATTGACAAATATTATTTTTTTAGTTGAGTCTATTGATAGATAACCTAGGTCACATATCGAATGCTCAGTCGTAATATGTTAAAATATTAATGTAATAATGTACGATTGTATGAAATGAACATGTTGGAGTTATGCATTGGGCGCCTGTCGGGATGGGTGATAGATGTCCCTACCTTTATGATCCATACATGGGGTATGGTCGATTGCTTCGCGCAAAATCCACGGGAGCAAGTGCGTCCCTGATTTAGCTAACCATTTATGACCGACCAAAGTTACCCCAATTCTCCAACACATGTAAAATCTAATGATAAATGATTGAAATGAACCTAAAATTATAATTTGATGATTAATAGATAAATGGCTCAAGGAACCATATGGATATGAAAGGATCAATGATCCTTATAGCTATTAAATGAGCAAGGCTCATCATGAAATGAGACAGCTATATGGGAACGACTTTAGGAAGTCACAAGGTGAACTTCTGGTAACCAAATGACAACAAATAAGATAAAGATCTAGCATAGACACATATGTTATTGATATGAACATTAGGAAGCCTAATGTAAGGAACCAAGGCAAAGGCCAAGGTTTAGCCCCACATGGGCAAAATGTAGGATCTAGAATGGCACCGAGAGGGGGGGGGGTGAATTGGTATATTAAAATCTTTTGTTCTTCTTTACTTAATCTAGATGTGTTATGGTTAGTGGAAGCAAACAAGTATGAATATGAACACAAATAGAGAGAGAGAAGAGTAAGAAGAACAAACACAGTTTGTTATCGAGGTTCGCCCAAACTCCTGGCCTACGTCTCCACTCCGATCTTCTCCACGAGATCTTCGGAGTTCACTAAGTCCTTCTTCAAGGGCGAAGGCTCCCTACAAATCT
>LTAE01010757.1:0-12233 GCA_001647135.1 Pontederia paniculata
GAAGAGTCTTTTATTTCATTTGACTTAACAACGTTCAGGCAGAACAATTTATGACCGGTTACATACTTCCCGGTTGCAATCACCTTATTGTTCTTGCCTATAGTTACCCGACCATTATAGAACCTAACTTCAAGTCCCCTTTCCAAAAGGACAGGAACAGAGATCAAATTGCGCCTTAATCCCGGCGCGTACAACACATTTTTGAGTAATACAAAGCAATCTCCTAAGTCTAGCTTATACTCTCCAATCCCCTCAACATCGAGGTATGTGTTGTTGTCCATGTAGATCAGAACTAGTAGTTCGTGATACCAATGATAAAATTGTTAATATATAATACATAATTTATGAAATCGGATATGTGGCTTTGATCCATGTTGCAAATAATTCTTTGATGAGTTAATAATAGCTTTAGATTTCATCCAATAGAATGGAGTGTGATCTTTCAAAAGAACTTGATAATTTTACTTATGTGACTTTGTCTTATGACTCTTATCTGCTTCCAAATTTTGGCTTTGAGATACACATTTGATCTAACTCATAGCACCCTGAAAGAAAAGCAGAAATGTTGGACAAAAATCGACATACTTGTCTCCAATCTCATTTGCAGATATTGACATTAAGCACTGGATCTAAAACCCAATTAGTATCTCTAACTTGGATGTCATTGTCTTGAACCACATATCTGGAAGCACTAGATACTGCTGAAAATAATGGGACTATTATACATGCTGGCAGCATTATCACAATAAAGCTACAACTCAAAAATCTAAAAAATAAAATGGGACAGAGAAATCTCTCTCTCTCTCTCTCTCTCTCTCTCTCTCTCTAAACAAGAACAGCACCAGTAACATAATTCTCATTTCCATGAGATCAAAGGTTACCTTTTTTGTTTGGAGAAGTTTCTGCTACATATATCACTTCTTTCAAAGATCGAGCTAAAAGTAATTAACTATTAAATCATGGGAAGGCAGCAATATATACACAAAAGGTCATGACTTCATTCTTCATGATGATGAGAACTAAAAAGAAGAAAAGAAAAGAAAAGAAAAGCTTCTGAGTCCATGAGCCAAAGAAGGACCAGATGCTACACAGTATGTCTGCACCAAGACGAAGGCGAAAGCATCCATTAGAATGCTCCAATATGTACATTAATCTCTAATTTGCAGTGATGGTGCAAACATTTCTTCCTTCTCTCTTTCTCTCTCTCTGTAGAACTACCAGAAATGGCATGGCACTGTTTGCTGCCTGCCATGCATGTAACTTCTTCTTTCGTTCCTTGGTACCGTTGATCTGGTGAATGGACAGAAGAGTGAAGAGGTCAGAGCTCGCCATGGTCGTTCCAGCAGACGAGCATGACGATGCACCGCCGGAGGATGTAGAACCTCGCCCTCTGCTCCCTCGCCAGCAGCCGGCACCTGCTGCTGAACGAGTTGCACGACAAGCTCCGCCCTTTCTTGGCCATGGAGACGCTCTCTTCCTTCCCTTCTCTGGCTTTGCTTCTTCGTGTCCCCAACTCTCCAGCTTCAATTATGGAGTATGAAGGTTGGAAAGCAGAGCAGAGCAGAGCAGAGCAGACGAAGAAGGGGAGCTGTTGGTGCTCTTTTTATAGCCTCAGTCTCAGGATTTAGATATATTTAACAAGAGTTCATGTTCATGGTCTACTAATTAAAGAGTATATTAAAAAAAACCAAAGGATATTAATTTTCTCATCTCATAATTCAACATTTAGTTCTCTATTTTATTAAAGGTGATAAATAATTGAAAAAAATGAATGTGCTCCTTACGAAAACACAATGTTATATATTTTCACAACCGCACGAATATTAAATTGACGATGAATATTAGATTTTCTGTCTTTTTTTTATATCCACCGTAAATTTAATATTCTGCAATTAAGGAAGTAGGTAATATACTACTCCCTGCCTAAATAATTTTACTTTTAAATTAAGATGTATGTGCATGATTTATTTTGAAAAATAATTTCTCCTATTATTTTTTTGGTTTATTTCTGTTGTTATTATTATCATTGGCACATTTTTAATTATGTGTATAACTTCCACAAATACTCTAGTTATATGGATGTGTGTGCATGATTAGGGATAGTTGGGTGCACCTCACCAGAAAGTGGGTCCATGAAAAATAAATGGGGGGTTGGTTTGGCATGTTCATTCTATCAACAAAGAAGGTCACCAGGTTACCATTTTTTGAGCTGACACACTTTTAGAACAGAGGGCAGGGAAATGTGGGGGATCATGCATTGCGTTTGGGGCAGAGAAAAAAAGAAAGTAGGTACCCCCCACAAAAACTTTAATAGATGACAAAGTGGATTTAACTATTTTGACCTCCCCCCTAAAAGAAGTGTTTTGATTATAAAAAAAATTAAAAAAAAATATCAGCCATTCTTAACAAAAGGTTACAGTTTAATACTTGACCAGTGAGTGTGTATTTGTGTGTTGATTATCAACCAATAGAGAATATATAATTTATTTAGGCTCTATTTTGATATCCACCAACGATATGATTAATTAATAATGAATAATAATTAGTGATTAGATAGTGCGACTTAATTATTATATTTAATAAAAGTGTTTGATAAATACAATATTTGAATCAGTTAATAAACATAAAATAACTAAAAAGAATATATATTATTTAAATAATTTATAATATTATATGTATATTAAATTAAATAACTTATTATTATTTTAACTATTTTAAAAATAATAATAAATTAGATAATTTATAAATTAATAAAATGATCACATGGTATAAAAAAATAGTGTATTCATAAAAATAACAAATAATAATAAAATATTTTAAAAATATATTTAAAAATAAATCTTAACACGCTAATAATTATCTTAAATATTAGTCTTTCAAACATCTTAAAATATTGAGTTTCAATAATTTTTAATTATATTTATTAAATATCTTTATTGTTGACGTTACCTTTAAGAGATGCCAACAATGCTTTAACTCAACTCAATGATGTATATATAAGGGAATTTCATATAAATTTTCACTCGAATTCCATAGTTCTTTTAATGCGTTTGGATGACGACGACCGTGGTGTCAACTTACGTGAATTGCAACTCACAAAACCAAACATATGAAATCGCGTTTATTATATTTATATAATACATAGGATCAACATATAAATATAGAAAATTAATGTACATATAATATATATATAGAAATGAATATATTCGGCTAAAGAAATACATTGTACTTTTTATGGAAAAAGAAAACAGTTCATCTAAATATTGCATCGCATTGATTTCCACCACTTTTCCTTGAGACCCTGATGCATATTGGCATTCGATGAGTATTTCGGATAATACTGTGGTAAATCATATTAACTATAAGCTTTTTCATATTAAAAAAAAATTCTCTTCGAAATGGAAGACCAGAGGAAGTTCATGTGGCAATTTACATAAAAAAAATCGTCTCAAAGACGGACCCACATTAAGATCTCGACCCCTTCCTTTCAATTTTTCAATATATAATATAATACATATATATAATTATAGTTGTAGTCAATAAATATGATAAATATTAATAAATAATATAATTATTTAAATAATTTAGTTGATAAGTGGTTTCGATTAATACATTAAAATTTAAAGTTTAAATTTCGATTTTTTTTTTAATTTTTTTATAATTTATTTCTATATATTTTGATCTCTAACTTTTATTTTTAGGTCCGTCGTAGTTCGAGTTTAACTTTCTTTTTTAATAATTATAGCAATCATCTATTGATTATCTACTAAAATTTGTACTATTAGTGCGGATGAAAAAACATTAATTGGTTTTTTTAAGAAAAATATTGAATAAAAAATTGATGTAAAATTTTCTTCTTACGTACATCAAGAAAACAAGCGGCATCTTTTTCTAAACAAGTTAACCTATGATATATTTTGAGAAGAAAAACAAACATGGATTATATATATATATATATATATATATATATAAATATATATATATGTTGGAAGAAACCAAATAGGATTGGTAATGCTCTTTGAAGACATAGTTGGCAAAGAAGGCAAAACTTTAGCTGGGAAGGAAACATAAGCAACATTGATATGCGAGTGCAACTCCCTTGTTCTCCATGAGACAGACGCCATTGTTTGAGTTGACAAGAAACTTGCCAATTGTGGAAGCAATTGCCTGCACAAGTGACCTCCCCAAATGCTCCTGTATGCACCAAATCCGGAAGTTTTGGGCACATTTAGTACTCATCCAGAAGCCTTCAGTCGCCTGGTAGTGGGGTTGGTTGGCTATTTGATCACTATAATCTTTTGCTGTGTGAATTAATACTAATTTGACTCCATGTTCTATTGATATCCAGAATTAATAACACATGATTAATCCGACGATTTCATAGGAAAATCCCTGGCAACGATAGAATTCAAAGTCCGGGTTGTTATCTCTTGCATTCTATCTGAGACAAACTGTTCAACCATGATAGTTCATTTTTTTTACTAGCACTGAATAATTTATCCATGTGAGTGCATGGATATCATTTTATCACTACATTTGTTTTCCAGGAAGATGTAACGTAACCTCTTCTCTGCCACCTAAATGCTGGATACAAGGAGGCGATTAGAGAAATATTAGCGTGTTGGATTAGTATCATTTTAATTTAATGATACAAATTGTCTGTGTTTTGGGCCATCAGATTGAAATTGATACTAATCCAAAAATTCAAAATGTGTACATGCACCGTGCATACATAATTTGTGTATGCATGCTAATATACCTATATATATATAAAGAGAGAGAGAAAAAAAATGGAGGTACTATCTACTTAAGTAAGTAACACCCGTACTACTTATCATATCCACCATAAGATATCAGATCTATGATGGATGTAAGTTTTTTCTTTTTTAAATAATTTATTAGAAAATATTATATCTATCGTATATCTAACATCATACGGTTAGTAAAATAAGTAGTACGGTTCTACCTATTTAAGTAGGTAACACCTTCATTGAAATATATATAGTGCATTCGATATTATTAAAGATATATAAAGACATGAAATTTTTTAAAATTATTTTATCTAAAATTTAAAATATGAATTTCGCATGTTAATATATCTATAATCGCATCTAATTATATATACATACTAATATTTTAAGAGAGCGTCCAAGTTGAACTCATCTTCCTGAAATTGTTTCCAACACGATTTGGATCCGTTCCGAGAAACGGGGGGGACTGGTGACAGGAAATTCAGCTACACGAAGGATATTAAAAAGTATAATTTTTTAAATATCTTGGTATTATTTGGCAGATCAAAAGATTCTTGACAGCAGCTCAAAATCTCCTCAGAAAAAGTTGTATGTATTGAAATTTATATCATATTTGCATCGTCAGAACAAGATGACAAGAGTCCAGCCGAAAGATGGAGAGAACATGATTTTGGCCCATGAAAAGAATATTAATGTTTGTGTGTAGATGTTCTATTTGACATTGGCCCATGAAATCATAACGTAGAAGTAAAGAGAATTTGCAGGAGACCTGGTGGTAACTAGGAAGGAAGAGCGGATGGCGGTGACGGACTGAGGAAGAAAAGATAAGGGAGTCAAAATGTTAGGAGGGGGACAAATATATAATAATAAATTAAAAAAATTATGGAAGAGATTTGGATTTGAACCCTAGACCTCTAGATGCTTGTCAAAATTATCTATCCATTATGTTAGTTAGCTAATTGTGATAATTTATTAGTATTTAATTTATTTATTGACTATAACTATTAGTATATACGTATATATATACTTTATATATCGAAAAATTGAGGGGGCCGTGGCCCCCCGGAATATATGTGGGTCCGCCCTTGGCTGGTGGTTTTCGTTCTACAACCGCACAAATGGTGGATTATCATATCTTGAATCAGGTGGGGCTTGGAGTTCTAAAACCTGCAAAGCTTACTCCATAACGTGTCATACATTTCCCTATGTAGAAAAGGAAGCTGAACAAGATGGTGGATCCATTGAATTATAAGAACTTATTCCACTAATGCAAGCAATTATGATGGAAAGATAAGATATCACAAGCAATGGAAAACAAATCAATGTCAAAAAAATTTATTAATAATGACGTAAATCTTAACTCAATGATAAATTATTATATATTTTTTTGTGCATTATAACCACTCGAATTGAGGTGACGAAGTCACTCGTCTCATATGGGAGTTTTCGGGATATGAGGATTTCTATTTTCTATTTTGTATTGAAATTCTCTATATAAATTTCTTATATTTAAAATTATTTTAAATTGTGTATCATCTATTATTTTTTTATCAAAAAAAATACTCAATCATCGCTCGAGGACATAGATCAGTTAAGAGTGAACTTCATAAGTCTCGTGTCTTCTTCTATGTGCGAATTTATATCTTTCTCGTCTGATATCCGCAACAATTTTCTTATGAAGCAAACTAGACATTATATACATTGTCAATGAATGTCATAACCAGATATCACACAAGACTTGTGTTATCATCCAAAGGCTTCAAATCCCTAGTCCTAGCTTACTTCATTGTAATGCAGCAGAACAGTTAAGTCTTTGACTTTCATCTACAGGTTTTCTAGAGGCAAAAAACAGTGTTGGAAGATAATAAGATTTATACAGCTGACAAAGTTAGAGGCTAACACAGTGAGTTACAGGCATTTTATGTATGAATATTTATATCTATGTAGGTGATTAAAATGTCTGCTTCTTTGGATATGTAACAACACATGTATCTGCTAAGGAGAGATATCAACAACCAATGAAACATGTAATTCCAGAAACAGTAGATGTCTACTCACAAGCTTAACCAGTATGCAACAAATGGTACCCCTAGATATTCATGTAATAAAAGTCAGACCTCTACTACCAAGTACTATGCTGCCTTGTTTAAAAAACATTGCATTAAACAAAATTTTACCATTGCGTTTTACTTAAAAAGAAAGTTTATTATGTAAAAGTAGGATTTCTTACATATCTAGAAGAAGCTATCAATCATTCAAATCATAAAATTTGAAGTTCGGTCTATGTATTATCGGGTGAGACAACTTTGTTCATAAATACTAATAATATATTTTTTTAATTCGTTATGAATAATTTTATTTAGATTTACATTTTTTATTAAATTTATATATTCTTTTTCGAACGGTAATGGAAGCAACTGTCTCATAAGTTTACATGTAGGACTTATTTCGGCAACAAAGTATTTTATGTTGATTTCCTTTTTGGATCTCAAACATTATAACATAATTTTTTTAAATCAGCTAGTATTAATATCCTTCTCAAGTTTGATTTCGAATATCTTGATTATTAAATCAATCAAGTCAAACATTGATAATTTTAATAATGACAAAATCAACACACAAGCCAAATACATGAAGATGTTGATGGACAGGTTTTGCAACCCCAATTAATGCAGCATGAGGTCTACTTTGGATATCCCGAATCCCCGATAACGAGTGCAATAAGGTCAACCCCTCTCGTGCTCATGCCACGCCGTCTTATGGTTGGATTTGATCTGCGTTGAGCTTTTCCCCAGTTGACCTTGCACCATTCAACTATATATTAGCTAACGTGCCTTAAATTTCTTCACACAAAATATGCTAAATGAATACATATGAAACTTTTATTATGATTAATTGGCAAAAGGTTCTCCAATCATTATTGCAGTTGTATATTTGCATTCTTTTTTTCAACAAAAAAAATTTATATTTAAAATAATTTAAATTTAAAATTTTAAACGAGAAGAAGTTACTTATCCTTTCATATCAACTCGTCCATTCATTCATTTAAACCAAAAAAAGTTGGAGTACAAATGACTAACCGATTAATAAACTTTGTATTGAAAAAAATATTTGACCAAAAGATTCAAATTTTAAAAGAGTTATTTACCTCTACCTCTTAGTTCATGAGAAGTGAATTGCTTATAAATGTCCAACGCAATCATAGATACCAACATTGACACTACAAAAGTATCACTCTCTAATATATTTGACATCCTCAAAGTTATATATATATATATATATATATANTATTCTTTTTCTTTTTCAATTATTGATTTTTCAGCTTTCTTTTCAAAAAAAAAATTTCATATATATATATATATATATATATATATATATATATATATATCAAGGTCAACTTATAACCAATCAAGTTAGGTTGACTAAAATATAAAAAAAACTTAGGACTACTTTTTGAGTAATTAATTTCATCTGTTTTATCTTTTCATTTTTTATCCAAATATTAAATTATTTATGTACTAATAATAATTTTTTAGTTATCATCAACTAAACTAACATGCATAACCTCAGTTCGCACGTGAAAATTTTATGCAAACTCAAATTAGAAATATATTTAAATATTATTTAAATGAAAATGAGGATTTTAAATGCTGATAACCCAATAGATCTTGGGTTTAGAGAAAGAAAACTTGCATGGAGGTTGGACACTTGGACATAGTAAATGCAGCACACGAGCCTCATCAACCTACCTAAAGGACACATGAAAGGGAGGAGACAAGAGATGCAAGACCCTCGGTTCAGAACTAACTACTAATTAACCTTTTGCTCCATGCATTGCTACCTATGAGCTGTGTCATTGATCCATCTCCCTGCCCTGACCTGATCTGTCCTCACGAGTCTATTTATGATCGACCACTTACTTCTCATTATCTATATCTCTCTATATATATATTGAAGTGTTCTTGTTTCTCTCATATATATTTTTCTACACAACTCTACTCTTGCACTGCAAGGTGGCCAGGGATACATAGATGAGTACAAGATTTGTGATGACGGTGTTGGTCTTCCTAGTGTTTCTTTCTCCTACCGGGTTCATCTTTGCCGCCGGCCGCCGTGACTTGTCGGCTCATCGACATTCGGCACCCGAACATCAGTACCTCGCCATCAGGACACAAACACGCCGCGGCAAGCACTTCTCCCATGGCCGGGAGGTGGAGGACTGCAAGCCGAGGGGATTCAGATTTCCTCCTTCGGCGCCGAGCCGTTACACCAACTATCACACTCTTGCTTCCACTGCCTGTAACAGCCGCAGGGGCCATCACAGGCCGTGAGACATATGACTATCTATTGCATGCATGCCAAGGAAGATATATTTGAGTGAACCCAACTACTAAGCTCTCTCTCTCTCTCTCTCTCTCTCTCTCTCTCTCTCTCTCTCTGGAATATTTTTTCTATTTTGTTATGTAAGCTTCAAAACTGATGGGGGTGATGCAAATCTCCAATCCGTCAATAAAAAGAACTGTTAAGTAATGAATTTCTTAACGATTTAATTAACTCGTTATTTACATCTTCTAGAGCATGTATATATGCGGTATAATGCATATATGCATCAATTTCTTATTAAATTTAGTAATTTTAAATTTTTAATCTTCACCTTCCGGAGGGACAAAAAAATCAATGGATATATCCATACATTTTCTTTAGTTATTGTGCCCCATAAATTATCGTCATTTCGCCAAGAATTTTTTTTTTTCTTTGAGGTCCCCAAATCAATCATAGTTCATGGGTGCTTAAAGGGGGATGGACGATATATGTTTATGACTTAAACATTATACAGTGTCCATGTGAATAATGGTATCAATAACATATATCATAAGTCTAATTTAGAATACCAGAAGTTAAGATATATCTTTCCAATGCATCAATTAATAAAAACATAATTTTAATCAACTTTTCGTGAGATGATGTCCTACATAGAACAGCATGTGGAATATCTATGACGTTAATTTACTCTTCCTCCTAAGATTAAGAACTAACTCAATACATTTTGTATTGTCGAAATTTAAAAATGATCCACTTTTTTTTAATACCTCCATAACATAATTAAGATCTTAATTTCAATCATAGATGTATGTAGAGCGATTAAAAAAACTTAAATTTAGAGGACTCCAATTTCAAAATAATATATATTAATTTTCAGAGGTTACGTTATCATGAATTAATCAATTAAATTATCACTTTCCCCTTTTAGAACATATTAAATAAAATAAACTTATATCATTAGCAACATATATCATTAAGCCCAAACCGAACCTTATTCCGGCCAACTCAACTTTTAAAATGAGCCCAGGTTTGTTTCTCTTTGATCCAAACCTATAAACATGTATGAATTTAGTTCAGCGCAGTTTGTATTACCTTTTGGTTTTGCTCCAATTATATTCTCATATCAATTTGATAAAAACATGAAATATGTATATAAAAGTTATCGACAAAGTTTTTTTTACCGTGTAAATATTTATAAATAAGCATTTTTTTCTTTGTTATTTATAAAAGGAAAGAAATGACGGTGGTCATTTTTTCACAACTTAGAAGTTCATCACATTATCATTTATAGAAACTCTTCTCATAAGATATTTTTTTGATTGTCATCATAATTTGTAGAATTTCATCGTGACTACTTTGGATTATTCTGAATAGTACGTTTAATTATTATGAATGATTTTTCTACCTCATGTGTCCGTCCCTGCGGTGTGGGATATCATCGAAAATAATTATATTCATTATGAAAAAATTGTGCATATAAGTAATTAAAGTTAAAAAAATATGTAATTATTTTTTTATAATTTTAATTATTAACAATAAAATAATTGACATTATAATTAAAAATATTATATAATATATACTAATCGGGTCGAAATAAGTTTAGAATTTTTTTATTCTGAATTCGGTCTTGGCCCATATGGCTGGATTTTGAAGGAAGTAGACTTGCTATCATACAAAAGAATTTCGGATGGGAAAGAAATTCTAAAATCCATGTTGGTCTGCTGCCCCTGCTCATCATCCGTACTAATTTTTTTTTTTCACCAAGAGCAAGTTAAACAATTTGATAAGAGCATGAAATATGTATATAAAAGTTATTGACAAAGTCTTTTTTCTAGACTGTCCAACTTTCTTATTTTACTGTAAAACATGTCTTCCCTTAAAAAAGAAAAGATAAATTTTTTTCCTTTATTATTTATAAACGAAAAAAAAACGACTGTGGTCATTTTTTCAAAACTTAGAAGTTCATAACATTAGTGTTTACCTCTTCTTCTATTTTTTAAACAAAAGGAAAGATATATTAAGTAGGATTATCAAACAAGTCCTGATACAAAATCTCAAGGAGAGTCGGAGGAGCCTTGATTGTCGTCCCTCTTTAATAAAAAAATCTGCCACCATATTAACAGTTCGAGGTACATGCTTACAAAAATACATTATCAAAAGATTGTAATAAATTTTAGATGTTCGATAACAGGCTTCTAAGCCTCCAAAGACATTGTGTCTCCTTCTTCATAAGTTGGATCAGTAAAGTTGAATCTATTTTTGCTATCAACATTTGAAACCCTCGCCTCTTACAAATATGAAGATCGAAGCGCAAACTCCAAGCCTCTGCTTTCATAGCCGAGCCGAAGGTGAAACTTAGAGAACTTGCGCATACAAAAATATAGTTAGTGGCTATAATAATAAAGCATGCACCCCTCCCCCATCTCATTTGGATCAGTAAAGGATCCATCTGTTCTAAATTGGAACAGATGTTATGTGGGGGTTTGCCCTTCAGTATTGTGGCCGACTATCTTATTCCTTTTTATAAGATATTTTTTAGTTGGGAACACAATTTTTAGAATTTCATCATTATTAATTTGTGTCGTCTCGAATCACACTTTTAATTACGATAGATGAAACATTCAACAAAAATATTCTACGTTCAAAATGATTCGACCTCAATACCTTCTTAAAAGAAGAGGATTCGAATTCTGCGTTTGGCTGGATTTTTAAGGAACTAGGCTTGCTATCATATAAAAGAATTTCGGATGGGAAAGAAATTCTAAAATCCATGTTGATCTGCTGCCCGTGCTCATCATCTGTATTAGTTTTTTGCACCAAGAGCAAGTTAAACAAAAAAAAGTTTAAAAGAAATTCGAAACAAGTAAGTTAAATTGTACTATTATATTTTTTTCATAAAAGAATCACAGGTTTTTTTTTTTTTGTAAACGAGGAAAAAAATATAACAAAAAAAAAGAAAGAAGGATGCAGAGTGGGAATATTTGGAGGTCCGTAAAAAAGGAGGGGATGGGGACCGAAACCGCTTCTTAATGGTCCTTGCGCCATGATTTGTTTGCTCGCCGTCGACCCAATCAGAGCTCGATCACATGCCATCAACCCACTCGATAAAATGCGTGTGTGAGAGAGAGAGAGAGAGAGAGAGAGAGAGAGAGAGAGAGA
>LTAE01010758.1:3254-16296 GCA_001647135.1 Pontederia paniculata
TGTAATCTGAGGAGCTCTTCCCTTTGTTCTTTCTATTCAGTGAAGGACACTCGCTCTTGTAGTGTCCTACCTTGTTACATTCATAGCACTTCACCTTCGACTTATCAGCTGGTCCCCTTTTCTGTAATTCTCTTTTCTTCTGAGAGATCTTCATGAATTTTCTGAACTTCTTAGCATATAGGGCCAGCTTTTCCTCACTGAAATTTGTATCACTCTCCTCAGATTCTTCATCTTCATCATCTCTCTCAATTTTCTTTGCTCTCAAGGTTGAGGTCTTCTTCCTTGAACTGGCTTCCTCTCTTTCTTCTCAAGAGTCATTTCATAGGTCATCAAGGATCCTATGAGATCATCAAACTTCAGCTTGTTCAAATCCTGTTGTCCCTCGACCATTGTTCTCTTCATGTGCCACTTAGGTGTGAGGGACCTTAGAACTTTCTTCACTTTTTGATTGTTAAATTTTGGGTCACCCAAAGTGGCTAGCACATTCACAATATCATTAAATCGAACCAACATACTATTTACAGACTCATCTTGTTTCATCTTAAAAGAATCATATTGATGATTTAGTATGTTCGGTCCTTAACCTTTTTTGTTCTTTCATGTGTAATAATAAGTTTATTCCATATTTCATTTACACTAGTACATGTAGATATTCTATTGAATTCAGTTTGATCTAGTGCACAGTAAAGAACATTCTTAGCCTTTCAATCTAGTTTGATTAAGTTTCTAGTTGCAGAGTCTAGTTCACTGTTAGAGAGAGGAATATTTACACCATTTACTAATCTAGTGGACATATCAAAACTATTTTCAATGACATCCCAAATGTCACTGTCCATAGAACATACATAGGCTTGTAATCTAATTTTCCAATAAGAGAAGTTAGATGCATTAAAGAGGGATGGTCTAGAGGTAGACTATTAGGTGCCATTTTGACTCTAGATTGTTAAATCTATACGATATTAGTATATAGTTACAAATTTGTGAGCAACCCAGGCTCTGATACCAATTGTAGGATCTAGATGGCACCAAGAGAGGAGGTGAATTGGTGTATTAAATTTGTTCGACAGTTTCTAAAATGATTAGTTATATTAGCAGAAGCATACATATGCAAATCTAAAGAAGAAGAAGAGAAAGAACAAACAAACAAACAATAGTTTGTTGACGAGGTTTAGTCGAACTCCTGGCTTATGTTCCCGCTCCGGTCTTCTCGAACTCGAGACCTCCGGAGATCACTAAACTCCTTCTTCAAAGGGCGAAGACTCCCTTACAACTTCTCCTTTCTTTCTCAGAGGACAAGGAGACAACCTCTTAAAAGTTCACTCTCGAACTCACACTTCCTTCTATCCTGGATTTGACACTCGAATACTCAGAAGGAGAACTAAGGCTTTTTCACTCAAGCTCTCGGTATTTTGCCGAAGTTACTTCCCAAGACTCTTGGGAATATATACTCTGCACAAATGACCTAATCTGTCACTCAGAAAACTAGCCGATAATGCAAGTACAATACCCTTCACCTACCCCTCAGTCGCCCGCTGCTCCTGCCTTGGTCGACCGCTGCTCTGGTGAATCTTCCTTGAACTGCCGTCTGGTGCTCCGATCATCCACTGTTCACCTTCGGGCGTCAGCAGTTCAAAGTCTGAAGCCTTTGTTCCTAAGTCAAGCTCCTTCGGTCGTCCGCCAAACCTTTGGCCGACCGATCTTGACTTGAGTTCACTTCTTTAACTTGTCTCTGGTCGTCCGGTGATTGCACACCAATCTTCTCGGACGTCCACTCTTCAGTTGAAAACTTCTGTCAAGCTCCTTCGATCGTTTGTCCTTCATCTTCGGTCAATCGATCTTGACTTGTTCCAACTTCAACTCATCTCTGGTCGTCCGCTGATTGCACACCAATCTCCTTGGACGTCCACTCTCGAGAGAAGTCATCTGTCAAGCTCCTTCGGTCATCCGTCAATCCTGCAGTCGCCCGACTTGACCTTGTACCAACTTCAACTCATCTCTGGTCGTCCGCTGATTGCACACCAATCTTCTCGGACGTCCGCTCTTGAGTTGAAATCAACTGTCAAGCTCCTTCGGTCATCCGCTCTTCATCTTCGGTCGACCGTCTTGACTTGTATCATCTTCAACTCATCTCTGGTCGCCCGCTGATTGAACATCAATCCCTCGGACGTCCACTCCTTCAATTGAAGACCTCTATCAAGATCCTTCGTTCACCCGCACTTCATTTTCGGTCGACCGACTTGACTTGTGCCAACATCTTTGACACCTCTGTGGTCGTCCGCTGATTCTCCCTGGATCCTTCGGACGTCCACTCCTTATTTTCCGAGAACGTCGAGCATCTGCTCATTCTTCACTGAGATCCTCGGATGTCCGCTTCTTCTTTACTCAGCACTTTGGTCGTCCCTCATTTCTCAACGAGATCCTCGGGCGTCCGCCAAATCTTCTTTTGGCATTCTTCGAACGCCCACTCATTTCCACTGAGATCCTCGGACATCCTTTCTTCCTTCTGACATTCTTCGGACGCCCGCTCATTTCCACTGAGATTCTCGGACGTCCTTTCTTCCTTTTGACATTCTTCGGACGTCCTCTGACAACTCTTCATAGTCCTTGGACATCCACTGTTCCTTCTGTCATATGGTCTGGTCAACCATTGTTTTGTCTTTTCATCCCTCGGACGACCTCTGTCACCTCATCGGTCATTCGCTCATCCTGCGGTCGTCTGATCTTCAGCTCACCTTAGACTTAACTAACTTCTAGACATCCACTTATCTTCTCACCAAGACATCAGACGACCTTTATCTTCGTTTGATATCCATCGGTCGTCCGCAATCCATCTTCAGTCGATCGATCTTCCTTCTATCATTCCTTTGGTCGTTCGCTGCTTCATCTCATGAGCCTTCGGACGTCCATTTCAACATCGACAATCTCCCGGTCGTCCACTGTCTTCACTCTGAAATCCTTGGACGACCATTGTCTTCTTCCTTTAGCTCTATGGTTGTCCGCTCTTCGTCTTCGGGCGACCATTCCTTCTTTAGCCATATCATCACTCTAGCTAATTCTCATCATCGGGCATCCACTTCTCCTTGGACCGTCCGTTCTTCAACCTTTGTACTGTTGATGTAGAACTATCGGTCGCCCACTGTTCTTCACCGGGCGACCTCTCGTGTTCAACCTTGTCTTCGGTCGTCCACTCAACACCTTTGGTCGACCGCTCAGTACTTGACTCCATCTCTTTAGTCTTTGTTCTTCACATTGGTCGACCACTTAGTATCCTTTGGACGACTGCTGCACACATAAAAATTTTTCTTTATGTCTTCTATGTGCATAGGTCGTCCGCTCTTCAACCTCGGTCGACCTATTTTTCTCTGAACATAAAAATTCTATTTTTCAAAGATCATTTCAACAAGTTCATTAGTTCAGACTAAGTTCTCTCACAAATTTGTGATCATCAAAATAATCTCGAGATCTTAGATTCAACAAATGCATGACGTGCATAAATATAGGCGGATGAGACTCACAAAAGTCTGGCTAGTGACTAGAGATTAACTTCGTGAATCTAATGCAAATTTTCCACAAAAGAGTGACAAGCCCCTAAAAAATTCTAAATCTGATGAGGAACATTTGAGCAGATAGTTTATTCTTCCACCTTTTGTATGTTAACATTTCTATTGCTAGTTGAATAAGGCTGCAAATTTTTTGATTAATTATTAGAGAATTCCATATTTTACAAGGATCCTCCTTCGAGTCCCCTACCTATTATCTATTCGGATTCTATGATTTATTTCAACAATAGATAATCTTTTATTTTGAAAAGAAAATTGAAAGCTTTAAAATGAGAAATATTACTATTAAATTTTTTAATCAGTTTTAGCATCTTTAATAACTTTTTAAGTAATTAACTAATAGAAGTTGTTGAAAAGAATGAAGAAAATAACCGTAGATGGTTGACACATTCATTAAATTTTATTTCAAATAATGGACACTTTGGATAGATCATTTTAAGACCATAATTTATTAAACTAAATTTCGCATCTTTAATGAATAGAAAATTAATAAACTAATTATTTTCACTTTTCTCTAGTAAATAATAAGTTTATAAATACTCGGTTTCCTTTCTAAATTACAAAATATCCAATTACACCTCCTAAGTCTAAGGTATTTCAACTTTTCTACTTTATCCGTACCGTCATTTAACTGTTTTTTTTTATATTTTTATATATAGATACAAGCATGCCATTTGTTAATATTTAGAAAATATAAAAAAATCTGAAATAATTTGAAAATTTTAATGACAAGGACTATTTTATTCTTTGACTTTAGAAATCAACTTTTTGATGATATGGTAAAATATGATATAATATACGAGTGGCATCAATATATACAGAAAATGAGAAATTGGAATAGTTTAAAAGAAACAAATGAATATTATAGTTGAGAAATAAATAAATAAATAAATAAATTATTTGGGTGGGACTTTAATTAGACGCGGAGGGAGGAGGGCATGGAAGAAGGCATGGGTCGGTGTTTCTGATCGCCCCCGCCAACTACTACAACGCTCGGAGATGGCAGCGCATGGGGTCTGATTGGATGCATTGCACATCAACAAATTATTTGATATAAGAACATGATGAAAATAATCATTTTATTCTTACTTTTACGATCAAATACCTTTAGAATAATTTTTCTCACACTTTTAAATTACAACGTGAAATCATCTATTTTTATTTTAAAAATAAGAACAAAATATTTCTTGCTAAACATTTGATTTGTTTATCTCTTTTTTTAAAAAAAAATATTTTATTAAAAAAACTATCTTAACAATTTCATGATTATTTATAATTAATAAATAATTATTTTATGTAAATTTTTTAATGTTTATTAAATTTTACATAAAAGAGTAATTATAAAAAAATCTAACTATAAATATTATTTTAAATACTAATTTTTTTATTATCATGATTATTAGATAATAATATATTATTAAAAATATTAGTATGACTAATTAAATAGTATTTCATGCATTAGTTGATTACTATAATATAACAAGTATTTATTTGTTAATATTTTACTAAAAATAAAACAAAGACTAATTATAAATTATAAGAAATATGTTAATTTATATAATTAAAGTAATTGTAGCAATAATACTTTTTATCATTATTTAAAAATATTTAACTCAATAATTAAAATATATTATGATGATTATTTGTTTTCTTTTAATATAATTAAATTAAATAAATACATAATGTTATTTAATAGAATATATAATAAAAATGTATTAAATTAATTATCTTATTTTCATTTCAATCAAACACTATCTAATTTTGATCATTAGAATATCAATTAATCAATCAAATACCTCACAAAAATAACACAAGAATATTTTACTTCTATTTCTTACACAAGAATATCTCACTCTTATTCCTACTCTCCTAATATTTGTATCAAACGAGTCCTAACTGTTCATTCGTTACTGAAGGGGTCATATCTCGTCCTCAATTTTGGTTCAACAAAGTGGGTCGTCCGAATCAGATTGTGTTAACGGTATCGAACCGAAACACTAATATTTTTATATTATTTTTTAATGTTATTTAGATCTCAATTTTTTACTATTTATTTTCCAATCGAAAGAACACTAAATTTAATTCTCTAATTGATATAAAATATTAATTATTTTTTTTAAATCGAAGTTAGTAATGAATTATTGTAATGCTCCCGAATCCACATCCACCACGTGGAAGAACATGAATCTGAAGATGTTACGACAATACTACTTTGATTTTGACTCATATTTATTTTTTTCCTAATCTTAATCATATCTCAGCTTATCTTAACATGTCTTTTCTTTTATTCTTTTATTATTTATTTATTTGTTGTAAAAATTCTGAAGGTTACATAATAACCTCTTTAAAAATGAAGTCATTCTGGAATTCAACAATGTCATCTACTTATCAATGATCTATCTTTAATCAATGTCCAAGTGCATAATCATATCAGTAGGATTCACTTAGAAGTATATGACTAGACTTGTCATCTTCAATTTGCAACGCTTGAAAGCCATCTGCATTTACAAACTTTTATATCGATAACATCCTTAAGACTTTACCTATATTTTTCTTTTATGATATTGTGACTGTTTGCGATGTTTGCGCATGAACTTTATTTTTTTAGGAACAACTAAGAAGTACTCCTCGTTAGACTTTGATATCTTACTGTAATTTTCTCAAACTACACCCTATCACATGACAAAAGATAAACTTAAAGCCGTTACGTCAATATTACTTTGACTTTAATTCATATTTATTATATTTTTAGTTCTAATAATATCTCATCTTATCTTACTATATCTTTCCTGTTATTTTTCTATTATTTATTTATTTTTCATAAAATTCCTGGAGGTTACAATTACGTTCAAATACTTTTTCCAAAATAACGCCCTTCGAAGAAATATGGATTTATACACGCGCTCAAAGGGTGCATTGGTGCAAACTCAAGATACAATCCAGCATACATAATTTACTAGGCATGCTATAGGACTATACAAACACGATAAAAAATTAGGAAGAATTAAAATATAGAAAAATAAATTATTAAAATTTAGGAGGATCAAAATATAGGAGTTAAAATTGAGACTTCATTATGTTAGTCAAAACTATTTATCCACTTAAATGATTAAATAATTATATTTTTTCTTATATTTATATTATTATTAATCACAAATACTAATATATAAATATATATTTGTACACCAAAAAATGAAAAATCCGAGGCTCCCCAAGAACAAAGATCCGCCCATATATATGTTTTATCTGCATGTTTCAATGGGAAATTTCATACACGATCAGGGAATATTTAATTCATCGTGTATGCATCACGAGCCAAAAAATGTTGGAAACAAATTGGAAGGGGATATCTTCAACCCAAAAACTTTTTGGAAAAAGAAGATAAGAAACCCAAATAAACAAATCCAACTTCTCTCTTTTTTTTTTCTTAAATGATCAACGTGTTGACATATTTTGATTCAACACATGCACGGGAAAAAGAGACTTTTTGTACTATTCAAAATTTCAAATACTTGTGCTTTAGACCAGAAGTCCAGTGTAGGAGTACAGTATACTGAACAAATACTATTATTCAAAAGAATTATAAAGGTATGGCCATCTTAATTATTATAATACCATTAGCTTCCGTGAAATTTCTTTGGTACAATTTGACATACCAAAGTCTTAAATTTCTCAAATAATTAGTATACAAAGCCTATGCACCAAAAAATATCAAATTGGAACAAAATTGAGCTGAAGTAACTGCACAAATTTATTCTTGGCTGACGATTGACGAGTTAATTTCCTGTCTATGACCCGATATTTACATGTAAATTAATAAACTGCAGGCTCAATCTTCCAATTATGTAATTCGTATCCTTTTAAAGTAAAATGTCCATGCAACAACTCATACAGACAATGTAACACCTAGTAAAAAAAAGAAAAAAAAATATTTACCACCGCCTCACAACACAGTAGGGCACTTGCTGCCCCCTCAACCAATGAGAGAGGGGGTGGGAGCCCTATAAAAGGAACCCACCCGATTTCAAGTAAGGATAAGCCGAGAGAAAAAAAAGAAAGGGGAAGAAGAATTGGAGAGAAAAAGAAAAGAAATGGAGAAGAAAGAAAGAGAAAAGGAAAAAAGAAAAGAAAAAGAAAGAAAGATAACACAACCATCGTCGAGCTCGGAAAAGAAGATTGTTGAAGAACGACGGATTAATAAATAGAGGTATGTGGTAGGAATCCTTATTTATGAATTATCGAATTAATTTATATTATTAATTTAAAATTTATATTAATATTGATTAATTGGATTGATTAAGAATGAAAATAGATATAGCACTACGGATTGTCCGTAGCGTATTTAAGAACTATCGTTTAATAATCAATGAAAGAATTATATATCATTGTTCATATTTAATTGTTAATAATTATTGAATCGACATTGTTAAATTGATAATTATTAATAATCATTGATTATTTATTGATGATTATTAATTAATTGATGATTATTAAATCATAAATAGTTATGGTTAATTATTTTATTGATATTGTTGATAACATAAATTAGATATTTTATAATAATCATAATTTATGATTAATTATTATTTATTGAATAATATTATGACATGTATTGATTTGAATTGTGCTTCTAGTATTGATTGAAAAATTGATTGAACCACATGTAGAAGCGTTATTACATTTACAGCTGTAATTAGGCTTTAAAAATTGACAACCATTGATTGTGATTGTAATTGACTTATTGAAGATTGGTATCTCGATGGATTGTATTGTGGGGCGCAGATCTCATCCTTGGATATTCCTAAATCACTGATCATATTGTGGGGTGCCGATCTCATCCCGGAATATTTCCAAATCATTGATCTATGACTCAGACGTGGGGTATTGTGGGTACTATGTGTTACCCGGCTTGGCCAGCCTTATTGACATCGAGATGACCATTATCTTCAATACATTAATAAATAAATACATTATTGATTGATTGATTGAATTATTGAATATTGATAAATATCATGACATATCGAGACGGATTATTGAGGACGGATGTATGAGGACGACTTTAAAAAGTCATAGGAGGAACTTCCAAAATGTCAGATATATAATAAGAAAATGAAGTAAAAGATAAATGATTGGTTATGAGCTATTGATTATTGATATTGATACATTGTGTACCCATGGGTACTTATTGATGCTCATAACATTATTGATAATTGTAAAGATCGAACATTGATTAAGAATATGAAGTAAAAGATAAATTTTATTTATTATTGATTGATTATGAGCTATTGATCATTGATATTGATACATTGTGTATCTATGAGTACTTATTGATGCTCATAACATTATTAATAATTATAAAGATCAAACATTGATTATTGATGAGATTGAATGATAATAACAATGACCCTCATAATGTACTAATAAGAGTTAGTACCGATAAATGACATTGATCGTGTTAGAGTAGAAGACACATCTAGCTTATTGATATTGATTCATATATTGATGAACCATAGGATTGTATCATGCTAGTGTAATGAACTCATTAGCATATTGTTATTATTAAATGATAATAATTTTCATAAATTGTTAAATAAAAATGAGTACATTGAAAGTTATTGATTATGCTAGGATATTGATACACCTAGTATATTATTGATATTGAAATGTACATTTATTGATATGATCTATTGAGACCAATTAGGTCTCGAAATAAATATGACTGTCACATACGACTAACTAGGATGAATTTCTCATGCATTCTGGATCCGTGCAGGTAATCGAGAATAATGGATCACGGTGGCGCTGCTCTCGACGTAAAGATTGCACATGGTATATTTATAAAGTTTTATATCTTATTGAGTCATAAAAAATTATATTTCATTATTAACAAATTTATTATTAATTATAATTTCATATTGTATATTGTTTATTATCGTAGCGTTCCCGGGATCATCTAACCGCGTGTCGAATATCGATTCGGTCACGTGTTTAGGTCGAATTTGGGGGCGTTACAGTTTGATATTAGAGCTTAACAAGAAGGCTCATTGTATCGAGTTATTGAGATTAAAGTCTAATATTAAGACTTAAGTGGTTATTTATTAAGTTCTTAAAATATAAGTTACTAAGTTTCTGAAAGTGAAAGACTAAGGATAGAGTCTATTATATCGAGTCTTTAGGTCATGACTTATTGTTAGGAGACTAATTGATATTTTCTGATTATAAAGTGTAAACTTATATATATATATATATATATATATATGTATGTATACGATGGTTTCCAAAGCTTATTGTAAAAGATTTATTGTGTAAAGTCATTTACTTATGATTAAAAGGTTAAGACTATTTAGTCATTAGTAGTAAAGTAAAAAAATATATTTTAATGTCATTTACTTATGAAATTAAAAAGTTTATATATTGTGATGTTATTGATTTCTATTATTAAAAAGTTTAAAGTCCTTGTGCAATCGTCATGAGTATCCACCGAAGATTGTTAAGATAATGTGGTAAGTCATTATGTGTATATTGAATCGTGAACCATGTAATACATGGTGAAATATAGTTATTGATAAATGAAAAGTATAGAAATGGATTATTATGATTTTATGTGATTGATATTTCTTTTCTCGAAAATATTTCGAGATTGGAAGACTATTGAAAATAAAGGTTACAAGACCTTATTAATTTCATATGTTTATAAAGACAAATCCACATCTATTCATGGAGAATAAAGATCCCAACGAGGCTAAATATATGTATCGATCAAACTCAAAGAAAAGGAACAAGATTTATTGATAAATATTGAATTATTGAGGTAAATTTTAAAGACACCTAGAAGTATCAATTTACGCAACACGTCAAAGAGCAAAAGCAAATGAAAATTTGCGAATAAAGAAAATTGTAATTGAATTGAATAAAGGAATTGTCATTGAATTGGTACATAAATAAGTAATTGTGCCTAAAGAATAATAATCCTTTAGTATAACACATAAAAGGGCAAGACAAACAAATTCATTGAGAAACTTATCTTAAGATAGAATGTAAAGTTCATATGAGGCTTTATCATCATCGTAGAGGAGACTTTAAAATATATTTCATTGTTGATAAAAAAAATGAAAATAATAGAAATGATACAATGAGGGCCAAAGTGGCATGTATCTTAATGAAATTGATTGTGGTAAACTAACCACTATATTAAATATTGTATGACTCAGATGTCATTTATTCTTGGTATTGGATATTAAACCAACGACTAAATTATCAACACAAAATATTATTGATAAGTAATGTATTATCAAGGAGATACATTATCGATGTTTCCTTGCAATTGATTAATAGTACTACTAATGCCAGATTTCTATGACATATTTGGTATGGATTGGCTATCCTAATATATTAAGTGGCACCTATTGTAGATAATATAATATTATTGAAATTATGAATGAAGCTCACATTATGTTCAAGATATGATATTAGAGATTAATGACGAATGTGATAATAAGTGATGCTTAATAAATGATGTTATCTGAATTCATAATGTTTGATATTCTCCCAATGTATCCTTAATGAGTTTTCGGGTTTACCAATGAAAATAAAGATTGAGTTTAAGATTGAGATTGTGCAAAATATTGCACCAATTATGAAGTCTTGATGGAGATAAACAAGTTGAAAATTTGATTATAAGAGCTAGTAGAAAAAAAATTGTCCGTACAAGTGTCTTTCCATATGGTGCACAAATTTAAATTATAAAGAATGATGATAAGTCACTTAGATTAATTAATAATAATATGTGAAAAAAAAAGTTATCATTAAAAAGAAATCTCATTGTCACATATCGATGAAGTATTCGATCAATTGATATCAATGTTGGTATTTATTATAAAACAATGATCTACAAAGTTAATGATAAAGGACTACAAATTCATATAGATGTAAGGAGGCAAAGTTAGCCACCAACAATTGAAGATAAGATTTAGTATTGTTATCGTATATATGAATATCATTTTTATTGATAATGAATTTATTAAATTGAAATGAGTATCGATGCAACATGTAAAAAAATGGTTGTGAATGTTTCAAGGTAATTAAAAAAAAGAATTGTCCAACCAATGACTCAAACTTAATTGCCTTATAGTATGTAGGTGATAATACCTAAATCAGGAAGAGTTCAAAATGTACATTGATTATAATAAAAAAAATGATTAAAGTTTCAATATATATATGTTTCATCGTTCACTATCATTTATGGAGAATGAAACTTAGTTCTTAATGGTATGGTCATGAATATGAAAATGATCAATGATGTGTCTAAAGGCGCATTTATATAACCTATTGAAAGAAAAATATTCCATATTAGAGTCCGAGAATTATGATGACTCAGTATGAGATTCAATATGGATCCGTTAATAAGATTAATAAAGCTTAAGGATAAAAATCAAAATTCTACTATAGGATTTTTCATATGTTATTGTAAATACTTGATATTTTATTTCAGAAACAAATAATTTTAAATATCAGAGTTGCGTAGCGGAAGCGTGTTGGACCTTATATGTCACCATAAGAAAATAAGTCTTATACACACAATAAAAGTTAAAAAAACAATTATTATTTAAGTAATGTTTAATTAAAGAATGTATAGAATTTCTTTCCAAATCTCCTATGTATTAGGAGTAATGTAGGCTTAAAGAAATTTGTTGGCCCAATCGTTATTGAGAGGACTTAAACGAAGAATGAAGACTATAGGGAAAAAATCACGTTGATCAAGGAAGATGAAAAATGATGTCTTAAATCGAAGATCATGATTAATTGAGACTCTCATCGGCACAAGAGTCATGAGTTTTAACTTGAAAAAAATGTATAGAAATATAAAAATATCGTAAATTTCAATAACACAAAAATAATGTTATACCTATATAGAGACTTAAAAAAATGATAACAAGTAATAGTGAACTATAATTCCTCCTCAACATGATGGTGTAACATATAATTTCGGGATTATTAATAGATATTATCATGGTGTCCAAAGAAAATGTGTAGGATCTAGATGGCACCAGGGGGGGTGAATTGGCATATTAAAACTTTTACTCTCTTTTAGTATTTACCTAGATGTGTTATATCAGCGGAAGCATATATATGCGAATATGAACACAAAAGAAGAGAGTAAAGAGAAAAAACACAAACACAAACACGAGTTTGTTATCGAGGTTCGGCCAAACTCTTGGCCTACATCCCCGCTCCTATCTTCTCCCACGAGATCTTCGGAGTTCACTATTTCCTTCTTCAAGGGTGAAGGCTCTCTTACAGCTTCTCCTTTCTTGCACGAGGACAAGGAGATTAACCTCTTACAATGTAATCGCTCAATAGCTCTCAGACCCTTCAACAAGGGGAACTATGGCTACTACTCACTCAAGCACACTCTCTGAAATTTGCCAAAGTTAGTTCCCAAGACTCTTGGGATTACATTTATACTTTGCACTAAAGACCTA
>LTAE01010759.1:0-16293 GCA_001647135.1 Pontederia paniculata
GATGAGACTCCTGCTGAGGGCGCTGCTATGGCCATGGATGAGGATGCACGACCTATGGCTGATATTCCAGAGTCTCAGGATGATGACTGACATGGCCCTTATATGCACGATCCAGATTTCCTTAGTCAGTGCCTAGATGCTCTTGAGCTTGGACAAAGAGAGATTCTGAGGACATCATGAGCATTCAGGATGAGCAGAGGAACCTTCGGGAGGATGTAGCCAGGATTCACGAGGATGTTGCGGGGCTGCGGGCGGATCTTGTTGCTTATTTTCATCAGATTGTGTTTGATCCTTTCGGGAGGATGTAGCTGGATTTCTTTTTGTTGATGATGAAAGGGGGAGAAGACTATGTGTTTGGATGTTAATGTAGGCACTTATGTACTTTGGATTAATTTTATGTTATTGTCTTGGATGTTGCCTATATGACTTATGTTTATGTTATTGTCTTGGATGTTGCTTATATGGCTTATGTATGTTGCCTTGGAATTGCCCATGAGACTTATGCATTACTTATCTTGGATTGTGTCATTGTATCACTTATAATCTATTTGATATGACATATATGTTGTTGTTAATTTTTTTCCAAATTGTCAATTATGCCTCTTTCTTGATAAAAAGAAATAATGCTCAAAAGATTTATCTTACCATTATGTGAATGAGGTAAAAATAATATAATTGAGGGAGACATAAGGATAGGGGGAGCATATTTCAATTTTGATAAATTTAATTTCTCTCCTCAACATTCACAAGTTTGTCATCATAAAAAAGGGGGAGATTATTCGACTCAAAAGATAAACCCATGATCTTGATGATGACAAACCAATGAAAATTACTAATAATTTATTTGAACCATGAAAAAGACAGGTGATATGTTCAATAATATAAAAAGGAACTTCCGGATGAGTTTTTTAACTAAAGATCATAAGTCAGATGAAGTGCTTCATGAAGTCGGTTGAACCCAAAATAAGTCGGATGAAGTCAAATGAAAAGTCGGTCGAACCCTTGGGAAGTCGATCGAAACAAATACACACAAGAACCAAAGGTCGGTTATGCATTCATGAAGTCGGTCGAACCCAAGAAAGTCGGTTGAAGAAGTGCTTGAAGTCGATCGAACACTTGGAAATCCGGTCGAACCAAATGCACTCCAGTAGCGAAAGTCGGTCGAGGTCAGCAGGAAGTCAGTCGAACCAGGTTTGACCGACTATCAGCTGACAAACACAATGGCTAGTTTTTTGCTGATGAGTCAGTTGACCGACCTGACGTCAGCTCCGACCGACCTTCGCCTCATGACTCTAACTATATACTATGGTCAAATCAAGTGGAAAAAGGTGTGAAACGACCATATTGAAGTTCCAAAGCTATATAAGTCCTCTTGGGAGGTCTCTACGGTAGCAAGAAATGATATTTCATCTTGAATACTTCCAAGAGTATTAAAAGAAATTTTAGAGCCTAAACTTGCAAATTTCTCTTCTCCTTCTCTCTTGTTCTTAAGTGAGTTCATATTGTAAGAGAGATTGTGTGAGAAGTCTTCTTTGTAACATTGAGATAAAGCTCATTGTGAAGAGAGGTGTGGCTTACCTCTTGAGCAGAGAAAGACTAGTGTTGTAAAAGGGTGCTTCTCCCTATTTGAAAAGAAGAGTTTATAGTAAAACTCTGAGGTTCTCAAGGCGTGAGAAGTGTGAGCGGGGATGTAGGCCGAACCTCGTTAACAAATTCTCCTCTCGTGTTTGCATTTCTTTTCTCTTACTTTTTCCACATAAATTTGCTTAGTGATAATTTACTTTGTGTTAATTGTTGCGAAAAACGTTTTACAATATGAAAAGAAACTTTTGGATAATTTTTTTTAACTAAACATCATAAGTCGGATGAAGTGCTTCATGAAGTCGGTTGAACCCAAAATAAGTTGGATGAAGTCAAATAGAAAGTCGGTTGAACATTTGGGAAGTCGGTCGAACCTTTGGGAAGTCGGTCGAACCAAATACACTCCAGAATCGAAGGTCGATTGATGCATTCATGAAGTCGGTCGAACCCAAGAAGGTCGGTTGAAGAAGTGCTTGAATCGGTCGAACCAAATGCAATCCAGTAGCGAAAGTAGATCGAGGTCACCAAGAAGTCGGTTGACTATCAACTGACAAAATGCAACAACTAGTTTTTTGTTGATGAGTCGGTCGACCGACCTGACGTCAGGTCCGATCGACCTTCGTCTGATGACTCTAACAACTATATACAAATGGTCAAATCAAGTGGAAAAAGATATGCAACGGCCATATTGAAGTCCCAAAGCTATATAAGTCCTCTTGGGAGGTTTCTACGGTAGCAAGAAATGAGATTTCATCTTGAATACTTCCAAGAGTATTAAAAGAAATTTTAGAGCCTAAACTTGCAAATTTCTCTTCTCCTTCTCTCTTGTTCTTAAGTGAGTTCATATTGTAAGATAGATTATGTGAGAAGTCTTCTTTGTAACCTTGAGGGAAAGCTCATTGTGAAGAGAGGTGTGGCTTACCTCTTGAGCAGAAAAAAGACTAGTGTTGTAAAAGGGTGTTTCTCCCTATTTGAAAAGAAGAGTTTATAGTAAAACTCCGAGGTTCTCAAGGCGTGAGAAGTGTGCGGGGATGTAGGCCGAACCTCGTTAACAAATTCTCCTCTCGTGTTTGCATTTCTTTTCTCTCATTTTTTCCACATAAATTTGCTTAGTGATAATTTACTTTGTGTTAATTGTTGCGAAAAACGTTTTACAATATGAAAAGAAACTTTTGGATAATTTTTTTTAACTAAACATCATAAGTCGGATGAAGTGCTTCATGAAGTCGGTTGAACCCAAAATAAGTTGGATGAAGTCAAATAGAAAGTCGGTTGAACATTTGGGAAGTCGGTCGAACCTTTGGGAAGTCGGTCGAACCAAATACACTCCAGAATCGAAGGTCGATTGATGCATTCATGAAGTCGGTCGAACCCAAGAAGGTCGGTTGAAGAAGTGCTTGAATCGGTCGAACCAAATGCAATCCAGTAGCGAAAGTAGATCGAGGTCACCAAGAAGTCGGTTGACTATCAACTGACAAAATGCAACAACTAGTTTTTTGTTGATGAGTCGGTCGACCGACCTGACGTCAGGTCCGATCGACCTTCGTCTGATGACTCTAACAACTATATACAAATGGTCAAATCAAGTGGAAAAAGATATGCAACGGCCATATTGAAGTCCCAAAGCTATATAAGTCCTCTTGGGAGGTTTCTACGGTAGCAAGAAATGAGATTTCATCTTGAATACTTCCAAGAGTATTAAAAGAAATTTTAGAGCCTAAACTTGCAAATTTCTCTTCTCCTTCTCTCTTGTTCTTAAGTGAGTTCATATTGTAAGATAGATTATGTGAGAAGTCTTCTTTGTAACCTTGAGGGAAAGCTCATTGTGAAGAGAGGTGTGGCTTACCTCTTGAGCAGAAAAAAGACTAGTGTTGTAAAAGGGTGTTTCTCCCTATTTGAAAAGAAGAGTTTATAGTAAAACTCCGAGGTTCTCAAGGCGTGAGAAGTGTGCGGGGATGTAGGCCGAACCTCGTTAACAAATTCTCCTCTCGTGTTTGCATTTCTTTTCTCTCATTTTTTCCACATAAATTTGCTTAGTGATAATTTACTTTGTGTTAATTGTTGCGAAAAATGTTTTACACCAATTCACCCCCCCCCCCTTCTTGGTGCCAAATGATCCAACAACAACTATAAAACTTGCGAAACAACCTCTTCAAACTTTTGGCGAGTGTGTCACAACCTGCTCTGATACCAAACTTGTTGGAGATTAAAAACCAACAGGAAAATAATTCTATAAAAAGCAAAGGAAAAAAACAATTGGATAAATAGAAAATTATTGTTTCAATTGATGCTTAAAAATCTAAAAACAAGCGACCCATAAATAAGAATACAATGAGAGAAAATGCAAAATAGGAACATGAAGATAGTGGCTAAAAAGATGTGAAAGAACATGAACATAAATACCATGAATACAAATAAAACATGGGACACATCACTAGCACCACTAACAACATCACTAAAAATATCACTAACACACTCTTACAAACATCATTAACAACACTACTAAAAAATAAACCATGCCATGTTGTCTCTGATTTGAACAATATTTTGAATCACATTTCAACAATAATTATGTGTATTTTCCTATGTTCTTTGATATTTTTTTGTTCTTCATTCCTAACACATAAGATCTTAAGTGATCATAATAGATGGAGCCATCCTGAATTTCAAAACATTAATGTGTAATTTTCAGCGATAGTCCTCCAACTTCAGTTTGGTATCATTTTCATCCTCCAACTTTAATTCATAACAAATTTGTCCTCCAAAATTTTGATGTCATTAGTGACACATGGCCTAACCACATCAGCCTTAACTTTAATGAACAAAATTAAACTAATGTTGATGTTATTTATTTTATATTAATAATAAAATAAAATGAATACCCTCACATTAGACCCTCCTATGATTCCTCTTCAAAATCTTCTTGTGCCCTAGCTTTCACCAAAATGAAAATTCTTTGCCCTAACAATGCTCACCTTCTAGTTGTATTTGCTAGCTGACTCATCATGGCGCCCTGCTACTGCGCGAACTCCATGGACGACAAATCAAGAGGTTAGAAGATGGACTCTGTACCTGGCTTCGTTGTTGTGTTTTGCAGCTGACTTGCCACACTACCCTCCCTCCTAATAAAAAAGAGTACGTTCCACCATTTTTTGTTTAGCTTTTGTGAATACCTTTGTCTTTTGTGTTCTTTATTTCTACTGGTCAATTTTTTGTAAAAGCATGTGGCAGAATTTTTGCGAGTACCTGCTCCTGTTTCCTCTTTATTTCTACCATGTGGACATATTGTTTGGATTTTAGATAACATACCATGATATTTTATTCAGCAGTTTGTTGCAATTATGGCCACATGAGATATAAAGTATAGGGATGAGTGGTCCCTTTGTATGAACTAGAATATTTGCATCAAAGTTGGTGTGGTCCTTTTTTAATTAGTGGTCCCTTTATTCAAGGAAAAACTTCAGTGGCCCCTCATCATTTGCTAGTGACATATGTTAAATATTATTAACCTAACATGATAAGTAGATATCCCAAGCATCTTATTTATATGTGTCCTAGCTTATTTCTTCTTATAATAGTGAAAAAAAAAAGATATGGATATCACTATGGTAACATGGAACGTTTTAACTGTGATGAGGAGATAATGTTTTTGCTTGAGATTGATCATATTGTTAAAAAGCTTAATGTCAAAGGACATGTCTTTTACATGTGGCTTGAGCTTGGGACTAATTGGAAGATAGGTCTCCGAAAGTCTTGATATTGATTCAGCTGTAGTGGATATGTCTCGATGTGCTTCAAAATTTGTTGAAGTAGATGTAGATGTGTGCCATATGAATCCATTAGACATTGGTCAAGTTGTTAATCAATACTGCACAAATCTATATTTGCGGAGGAGATAGATGTGCAGCTCCATGAGCAATCAAACATATGTTCAGCAACTTAATGCCTTTTTACCTATTTGTGATGCTGGCTCTTTGAATGATTATAGATTTGAGCAATATATTGCACAACATTATGGACAACCAAGAGAGGGAGTCGAAGATTTAGAGAATGAAGAAAATGATATAGCTGATAGAGAGGAAGATTTAGATATAATAGATAAGCAACATGAATTAGAATTAGATGCACAATTAGCTGCAAGACACAAAGCACAAAAGGAAGCCAACATAAAGGATGTGCAAGTAAATACATGGGATGATTCACATGTTATAGCTGAAGCGCAGAAGGAAAAAGTGATTATGGACCATCAGATGAACTATCTACTCCTGCTAAAACTGATTCTGATGTTGATTCTAGCATACCTAAATACCATCCATTGACATTGGGAGAGATTTGAATAACCTGGAGTTCAAAGTTGGCCTAAAATTCAAGAATAAATTTGAAAATTAATCAAAGTTTGAAAAGAGTACAATATCAAAAGTAGATTTGCAATTTATTTCAAGAAAAATGATAAGAAAAGGGTAGTTGCAGTGTGTAGCAATCCATGTGGTTGGAGGGTTATGGCATCACTATTTAATTTCAAAGACCCAACAAATAACAATATGCAAATTAAAAAATATGAGTCAACACATAAATGTCCCAAGGTATTCAAAAACAAGTTTTTGATTGCTAAATGGTTGACAAATAAGTATGAAACATGTTTAGAAGTGCACCAACGTGGAAAATATAAGGGATCATTAATTTAGTAAAAAAGGAGATGTTTTACACAATTGATAGAATGAAAGCATGAGAACAAAAAATATAGCCTTAGCAAAGATACATGGTGATGTTGCTGAGCAATTTAGAATGTTGTAGAGACATAGAGTTGAACTATTGAGGGCCAATGCAGGTAGCACAATAAGTGGGTTTTGGATGAACGAACAATGGAAAGACATATACATTTGCCTCAAAGCTTTGAGTGATGCATTTAAGAGCGGGTGTAGACCGCTCATTTTCCTTGATGTATGTATTTTAAAGGGGGCTTATTGGGGTCAAGTATTATCAGTGGTAGGCATAGATCCTAATGATTGTATTTTTTTCCTATAGCATATGGTTCCGTCCAAGATAAAGAAAGTACAACAACATGGATTTGGTTCTTAAAATTTCTTGTTGACGATGTTGGAATTTCATATGGCAATGGTTGAACATTCATGAGTGATCGTTAAAAGATATTTTAGCTATAAACTTATTGTATATTTTATCATCTATAAACTTATTAGATAGTTTAGCTTATTTCTAGATTTTCATGGGTGTGCAAGGACTCTTGAATAGTGTTAGTGTTGTATTTCCATAAGCAAAACACAGGATGTGTGTGAGGCATTTTTATGCCAATATAAAAAACAAAGGCTTCAAAAGTATGAAGTTAAAGGAAATCTTTTGGAACATTGATAAAGCATCTTACCTGGCAAGGCAACAATATTATTTGGATGAACTAGAAAAAAAATCGATGGAGGCTGGAGAATGGGTGAGGAAAAGATCATGTGTTAGTTGCAGTAGAGCGTCATTTTCTTCTGAACCTAAATGTGATATGTTGTTGAACAACTTGTCAGAAGTATTCAACGAGTATATATTGGATGTGAGACACAAGCCAAAATTATTACAATGCTTGAAATAATTCAAACTTAATGATTAGGCTTTGCAAAAGGAGTGAGGAGATGAAGAAGAAGCAAGGAACTTTATGCCCCAAAATATTGAAGAAATGGAAAAAAATAAAGAATCGGCAGGATGCGGGAAGTTATTTTTTTCGATGGTCCTAAAGCGCAAGTTCATGGATATAGTACACAATATGTTGTTGATATGATTGAGAGAACTTTTTCTTGTAGGAGGTGGAAACTAACAGGTATCCTTTGTGTTCGCGTTGTTGCTTGCATTCATAAGAACAATGAGGAACCAAAAAAATATGTTGATAAGTGTTATTGGATTGAGACATATATGAAGGTATATAACCTTGTCATACAACCATTAAATGACAAAGACCAATGGACAATTGTACAAGAGTTGATGCCCATCATTACACCTCCACTTCAACCAAGGAAAAGAGGAAAGATGCAAACCAAAAGACGGAAAGAAGCAAAGGAGCTTGAGAATAATGCTAGAAGAACTAGTTTGTCCAAAAAAATTAGAGTGCAAATGAATGCACTGTTACTGGACATAACGAGCGATCCCATGTAAGTTCCAAAATCATAAAATTCATATGTTTTATGTTTTCATTTTATGATATATGTCATATTCATTAATTTTAATCTTACTGGATATTTTCTTAATTTGTAGAAAGAGAAATCCACACCCAATTCTAACCTACATGCAGTTAGCTTAACCAGGTGATGGTTGCATTTTAGTGCATAAACATTAAGAAGGTACTTACACATAAATCTTTTTTATGTTGCAGGAATCAAGTGAATTCATGAATGAAGGAATCATTTGGTGTTGTCAGTTTTTCTATCATAGTTTGCATGGATGAATGAACTACCTTGCTTGTTGTGAATGCTAGTAGGTAGTGCATTATATTGTTAATGATTTTTTTTATTCTTTTGATATTGTTAAACTTTGAGCTTAAACATGTTGGTCATAATATTTTATAATTAGTTTGATACATATAAAATTGTGGAGCCAAGGTCTGTAAATCATTTTCTTGCTATCAATTATAATACTTAGTTCAAAAGTTTCTAAGTTGGGACATGGGAATGCAATACAAGCTCAAGGCTTAAGGTCAAGGATATAACTATCTCTAATGTATGTCTTGATTTTGATCATCTTCTTTAATATGCTAGTTATATTTAGTTTGATGAGTTTCTTTTAATAGATGGTTATTGATGCTAATTAGCATGTTTTTTTTTTTTCTCAAGAAAGCATGTTCTTTGGTTTTGGTTGACTATGCAAGTACATAGAGAGGTTTAAGAACATTTTGTATGGATGGTGATTCTATTCAAAATTCTTAAATGAAGTTTCACAAGATTTGTAGAGTTTATCCAAGATGATATTGTTCCAAATCCCATCCTTAAATGAAGCCATCTTTTAATCTACCCTATTTTGTGTGGATGTATTATATATGGATGTTGTTATTAACTTAACTTACAGTGGATTTTGTATGGGAAAAACTTTTTTTTTTTAATGGTGATATAGAACTCCTATTTTATAATGAAGCAAAACTGTCGGATTTCATTGTATGTGTATCATAATAGCCGACTTTATATTGTATGGATGATTTTCAAAAGCTAGTAATAAATATGCAAAATTTTATTTGCACACTATGGTAATAAGTGATATCCATTATTGTTCTCATTTGAGCTAAATTTATTAAATTTTATATGCACCACATGAAAAGTCATTCATCTCACTTGTGCTAAAAGTTTATTTCTATATATAAGATTTAAATCTAGCTACTAACAATCAGCTATGATTTAAACTAAAAGTTTATTTCTATATTTCCTTGACAAATATATAGTTTAATTATCTAATGCATCAAAATAACACTTAAAGATAATTGTAAATAAAAGGTTGCAACAAAGCAAGAAAAAAATGGAGAGGACGTTGAAGCTAGGGCATGAGGCCAAGTGAGCAAGAGGAGAAGAGGGGCATGAATGGATTTAGGGTGGGAGTAGGGTGTATTTATTTTATTTTATTTTATATTTTATAAAATAAGACATATCAACATTAAATTATTGTTTCTTAAGAATATGGGAACCCGTGTTATCCGGTAGGTGAGACGAAAATGTGAACAAGTCAAAGTCAGAGGACCAGTTCGCTATGAATTAAAGTTGGAGTACCAAAATGGGAACACACGAAAGTTTGAGGACCATTGCTGAAAATTACTCAAACATTAACATATCTATAGAGTATGTGTTCTCTAATAGTCATTTCTCACATTTTTAAAAACATGCAAAGTTCATTGGGCAAATTTATGTTATAGAGTTTAGAGAATAATAACATTCTCTTTTAGTACAAAAATACAAAGTTTCTATTTTGAAATTGCAAGAAGAGAGGTAGACGTATAAATTATTAAGAAGAAAAATGAAAATTAAGGCAACTAAGGTATACAGTTAATCATCATAAAAGTAATGATTATACTAGCTAGTAAGCTACACCAATAAAAAATTACTTCTTTAACACTCACCATCAAGTTGGATCAAAGACATCAATTGAGACCAAAATGGAAAAAAAAATTGCTTAAAATGTTTCTTTGATAATGTCTTCGTCAATACTCAAAAATTTGCTCTATACTTGGACGACACAAAATCTCGATAATCCTTTATTTGACTTTAATAGATCGTACCAAAAGGCAATCAATCTCAATATATTTATTTATTTTAGTGAAATACTTAATTTGAAGGTATATGTGAAGCAACTCAATTGTCATAATACATTTCAATTAGAGTTCTTGACAATAAAACTCATGTTTTGTAAAAGGACCTTAAGCCAAATTAACTTACAAATTGTGGAACATAGGGCTCTATTCTTCCTCATCACTTGATGGAGTGACCACATTCTATATCCCTATATTCCATAAAACTAGATTGCACCCGACAAAGGTGCATTATGTTGGATTAGATTGTTTGTCTAATGTTTCTCCAACATAGTATGTGTAATATACGTGACTTGATTCATATATATATATATATATATATATATATAAAGAGCACCAAAAGTGATAAAATTTTGTCTAAGGTATGAAAAATGTGAATTTCAAAAATATTTGAATTGAGAAAAATGAAGCCTCGATAAGTATTATCATATGTTAAATATACTAAATATATTTTTAATTTTGGGAGAAGTTTTAGTTAGGTTAAATGAATGTGCAAAAATAAAAAAAACTATCAATTTGTTCTTTGACCCAAAATTTATATTTTTATTTTTTAGAATTTTAATTTTATAAATATTTTATCTGAACCAAAATGAGAATTATTTTTTATTTACATGTAATGTCTTAATTAAATGAATACATAAAATATAAACATGAAAAGATCAAACCATTTATAAATATGAGCAAGATAAACAAATCCGATTTTGGATTTTAATCGACCTTAAGTTACACATAAATATGGATAACTTCAAAGTTTCAACACTTTACTACCTGCTTCTTATCCTTCCAACCCTAAACCGAGAAAAAAGATGAAGGATGCTAACAAGAGCAAAAAGAAAAACAACTTGTACAACAATTGAAACTTTTAGGATTTCTTATGTAGGTAGGTAGTTAATTTCTTTCTATGAATTGCGTCAATGATTTTGTTGATTTTTTTTAATCATGGTTTTAACCCCCATGTAATGTCTTAATTAAATGAATACATATAAATTTGAGCAAGATAAGGGGCAAATTCGACTTTGGATTTTAACCGACCTTAAGTTGATACACATAAAGTTGGATAACTTCAAAGTTTCGACACTTTACTACCTGATTCTTATCCTTCCCAACCCTAGGCTGAGAAAAAAAGATGAAGGATGCTAAGAAGAGCAAAAAGGAAAATAACTTGTACAACAATTCGAACTTTTAAAATTTCTTAAGTAGGTAAGTAGTTAACATCTTTCTTATTTTCAAAAAGTATTATTATATCATCTTTAAGTCTACTTTCTAAAGGCTTTGAAATAATATTAATCTGAATTTTACATGAGAAGTTATGAGTAAAATATTAACATTCACCATTGTTGTTATATGTAATAGTTAGTTCTATTTTAAATTCTACCATAATTAGTATAATAGAACAAGCACATGGTATTTTTATGTCACAAACTATTAGAAGTCTAATTCCATATCCAATTAGAAATATATTCATATATTCAACAAAATAGAAGATATGGTTTTTTACATTGTACATATCACATAGTTTGTCAAGATATTGAGAATAAGAAAATTTATATTTTGTTAATATTTTAAATCTTAACCTAATATAAACATGTATGACCACTCGTGCATTATAACCTCTCGAATAATTAGGGCGACATGGAAGTTGTTCGTCTCATATGGAGGTCTCGTTATATAAACTCTAAGGGAACTCACTAAATGGTTCTAGGTTTTTATTTCATATTTTGTATAGGAGTTCTTATATAAACTCCTTAGTCTTTGAGTTATTCGGCACCTTGTGTCATTTGTTATATTTTCCCTATCAATGAAAAAATTCATCCGTCACCCAATGGCATAGTCAAGTTAAGGGTGAATCTCATTAAACATTGCGACTCCTATGTGTTGATCTCTTTCTATTTCTCTCGCCTATTTCGCATAACAAAACTAGTATCAAAGTCTTAGAGTTCATCAGTGAGTTGAAATCAAGAGAAGAGATGACATCTACCAATGTGAAGATCGAGAAGTTCAATGGACGAAATAGTTTCGAGCTATGGCAGATCAAGATGCAGACACTTTTGAAACAACATTAGATTTGGGCACCGCTCACAAAGGATAAATCGACAAAGTCCGATTTAAAAGGCAAATCGAAGGAAATTGATCTCGCAAATTTAGCATTGCAGAAGGAGAAGCCACACTCGATGATCCTATTGTGTATGACAGATGAGGTGATAATCAAAGTCTATGATAAGTTAATATAAATACATATACTTTGATTATATAACTCTCATATCCATTGCATTATTATGTATATTGTGCTTTATTTTAATTCATTTTCATAAAGTATTCAGGTTCTACATCATACTTTATTGATTTTCAAGATTTGGACAATTGGAATAGCCATCATAGACTATCAGTCATAGTCGAACTGTGAGGCTACGGTTCAATCGTGGTCACACACTATGGAGTGCAGAGCAACCATGATGACAAATCGTAGCAACATTCAATGAATTCGTAGCGACATGGAGCGTGCCCATAGTGAATTTGATGAGCCCGTAGCGACGCTTGAAGAACCTGTAGCGACACATGAAGAACCCTAGCGCATTTAAATAGCTCATAATGCACTTAAGACAGCTCCATAGCATGTTGATTTCGTCCATAGCGTGCTTAAGAGGATAGTAGTTGGTGGCAATCGGAAATCATATAAAATGTTATTATGGTTTATGTGAGGGGCTAATTTTTTTGGGATGTTTTTGGGGGCTACTAGGTTTAAGCACATTTTGTAAGAGCTACTTGTATTTGAATTTAAGTTTGTAATGAGCTCGAATGTTTCAACTCTTTATTTTCTAGTTTGTATGTAATTTCTCCTTTTATTTGTCATCTCTGCTTCCATCATGAGTAGCAAATCATCTTTGTTCTAGGGTTAGATGAAATTTAAGGTTAAGTGCATTGGGTAAATAATGATGCGTGTATTATAACTCTTTTTTCTTAGTGAATGAAATGTCGAACCTTTACATGATTAGCTACCTTATTTAGGTTAATCTGAATTATCAAGTCATGAAAATTGTATCGAGCAATAGTAGATTCACTAATCAAGATATACTTCTAATATCTAGAAATAAAATTATATTATATTGTTCATTGAACTCCAACTAAATGCAATTAGGTCATAAATATGAATGCATGAAAATGCCTTTTCTTAAGCCTAATTAGAATTATGTTGCCTTGAAAGAGGAACTTATAAATTTTGGAGTCGAGCAAGAGTCAAATGCATGTTGAGTTATCATCCTAAAAACCTAAACCCTAAATGGATTAAAGACTCTAAAACACTCATCTCATATAAATTTTCATATCATTTTTGTATTGCTTTTTTTAGCATTGTCCTTCTTATTTAGTGCATATTAGTAGTAATAGCACACCTAGCACTAACTGTTTTGATAGCACATTGAAAACTATAATTCTAGTACTTGGCACCCTTTTTGTGGATCAATATTATTATTACTATACAAGACCTCGCACGCTCGTAGGAACCTTGTCAAGTTTTTGGCATCGTTTACCGAAAAGTGTGCTAATATTAGAGTTTTAATTTCAGCTGTTAATCTAGACATCTTTTTGTCTTTGTTTTATGCCATGCTCGTGCAGGGAACTAGAACCATTCAGTCAAGAGACTGAAAAGACTTGCCGAAATGAATCAGAAACTTCAAAGAGCGAGAAAGAATCAATGACCGTGAACCAAGGAGGAGGTCCACGGATTGAGATAGCAAATGAACAAGTTGTCTACGAGAGGAACAATATGAATCAAGAAGGAAATCAAGGAAACCATGGAAATAATCAACATAGAGCACCCCTTGAAAATGCTAGTGTTGGCCATCAAGATATATTGAACATCCCACTGTAGGAAATGGCCAGAAGAAACTATCGAGGAGTAGGATCTAGTATTGTGATGCCAAGAATTGCGACCAATAATTTTGAGTTGAAGTTCAGCCTCATTCAAATAGTGCAATTGAATCAATTTAGAGATGATAGCAATGAAGACCTCATCACTCATGTCAACCACTTTTTTCTAATTTTGTGACACGATTAAGATTAATGGAGCAATGGAAAACGCCAAAAGGATGACACAATCTCTTTTCTCTTTTCCAGATGAAGCTTAATAACGGTTATATTCCCAACCACAAGAAGCATTCGACACTTGGAATGATTGTTCCAAACTTTCATGACGAGATTCTACCCATCGGAGAAGTTTTTCAAGTTAATGAATGATATTAATTATTCTAAGAAAAAAAGGAATGAAAATTTGAGGGTGGCATGGAAGAGGTTCAAGAAACTTTAAAGGCAATGCCCCCACCATCAAGCATCAAATTAGTTGTTGATCGAGACTTTTTCACAATTGACACCGACAGTGAGTTTGGTATCGACTCTTCATCAACGAGAGCATTCATAGTGAACCTTCTATATCTAAAGGCTTGTGACTTATTGGATCAACTAGCCTCAAACGATGGGTACTATGAAGAATGACCTTCAATATTGTCACAACCAAAAGATGAATGATACAATGCCTTAAATGCAAAGGTGGATTCATTGATGCAAATGATGTCGAGAATGAATCAAGACAATGTGAATAAAGTGGACAATATGCAAGTGGTATATGATGAATGTGGAGGACCACATAGTTATTACGTATGCTTCCAAGCCAAACAAATAAATTTTGCAGGGAATCAAAACTGGGCAAATAATCCATACTCAAACACTTACAGCCTCAGATACAGAAACCATCCCAACTTTTCTTGGAGCAATCAAGGAGGGTCT
Organism: Pontederia paniculata; assembly: GCA_001647135.1. Lineage (NCBI taxonomy): Eukaryota > Viridiplantae > Streptophyta > Magnoliopsida > Commelinales > Pontederiaceae > Pontederia > Pontederia paniculata. Next base: position 14,642 of record LTAE01010759.1, read on the forward strand.
TTGCAACAACCTAGGGCATAACCACCACCCGGATTAATGCTACCAAAGCCCTTATTAACTGCCACACCAATAACAAGGGTAGCAACCACACTATCAACCTCCACATAATCTCCATTCCTCAAACTCAAGAATAGAAGAAGCAATTATGGAAGTATGCTATTGAAAAATTGGCAAATGCTACTAGTAATATATCTTAAAAGATTGAAAAAGAAATGTAGTTGTTGATCACATCTAATAGGAACTTGGAGTGTCAAGTGGGACAACTCGTCAACTCCATCAACTTAATGGAAGAAGGAAGTTCGCCATGCAAAATGCAAGTAAACCCTAGAGATCATTGCAAGGTCATTGAGTTAAGAAGTGGAAGATCCTGTCACAAGTAAACCACAAGTGAAAGTGAAGGATAAGATGGAGGAACACATCGAAACTAAAGACAAATAGGAAGCCAAAGCTCCAAAGCAAGCACACACACCTACTTTACCTACCCCTAAAGACTCCAAAAGTCAAGAATGACAATCAATTTGAGAAGTTTGTGAATCTCTTCAAGAAATTACACATTAACATTCCATTCGCTGATGTTATTGTGCAAATACTGGTGTATGCCAAGTTACTTAAGAAAATTATGTCCGAGAAAAGAAGACTTGAAGAGAATGAGACTATAAACTTAGAGGAATGTTGCACTGTCATTCAAAGGAAGCTACCTCCAAAGCTCAAGGATCCGAGAAATTTTTTATACCACACATAATAGGAAACTTGAATATTGCAAAAGCTTTATGTGATTTGGGAACGAGTATGTCTCTAATGCATCTTTCCATTTCAAGAAGCTAGGGTCGAATGAATTGAAGCCAACAATCGTCTCCTTGCAATTAGTCGATCGATCAATCACCTATCCTATGAGAGTATTGGAGAATGTCTTATTAAAAGTGGAAGAGTTCATTGTACAAGTTGACTTCATTGTGCTTGACATGGAGGTGGATGGATAAATCCCCATCATATTGTGAAGATCATTCTTAGCCACGATGGGCATCATAATTGATGCCAAGAATGGAAAGCTCATACTCACCACTGGCGAGGACAAGGTGGAATTCAACTTATCAAAATCCACCAATGTTTCTTCCACCACAAATCAAATATATTAGTGGATTGCATTGAAGAACTAATACAAGAAGTTCTTCGAGAGATAATACATCAATGTCCCTTCCAGAGTTGTTTGTTGAACAAGAACATGAAGAGATGTGAAAATGATGAAGTTCAAAAGATATATATGTCTTGAAAACTTACATGAATCAACCTTTTCATAGAGGTAGAAATTTGAAGATCTTGAGCATAATAAAACATTTCCTCCTCTTATTATATACTTGCTCCTACAATTGTATTGAAATCCCTCCCATCCCATCTAAAATATGCACATCTTGGTGCTATTGATTCTTTGCCCGTGATTGTCAATGCATTTCTAACATTTTTGAAACTTGATAAATTACTTAAGGTGTTTAGAGAAAAGAATCAAACCATAGAGTGAACTATAGTCGACCTCAAGAGTATTAGCCTCACTGATAAGTGTGATAAATGCATACCTATGGTTAGCTTGAGTCACTTATTTCATAGCATTATCACATGATTCAAGTCATATTTTATATCAATTCCTCAAAGAATTA
>LTAE01010761.1:0-16291 GCA_001647135.1 Pontederia paniculata
TATATATATACTTCCTGTGAGCATAGGCTCGTATGTAGGACTAACAAATAAGTAAGCATAACAATTATAAAAAAGACACATCTAAGAACTAACAAAGCTAGCATATAATACTTGAAAGATTGATATATAAGAACCCATATAATATAGAAATATATAGTTAAGACATGACTTACTATTGAAGTATTCATATGCACTGGATACATACAATTATATAAAATCACTCGCATCAAATCACGTAAGGATATGCTCATATTTTGGTAACTCTTTCAAAATACACAAATATATTCACATTTATGCATGAATGCATGCTCATATATATGCACATATCACCAACTGGCCAGAGATATCATCCCTTTCGGGTATCATATCAACCTTGTCGGGGTAGTGATTGTTGGATTCTAGAGGTGGCCCCTATAAATTCAAGTGGTGTCTCACATCGGTTACAATGAATCACTTCAGTTCGTATGACACTTAGGTTCAAACAACCCTGAATCATCCTTCCGGGAATTAATAATATGAGCCTATAAAGTATATTTCAACCTGTAAGGGGAGCCTATAAAGTATATTTCAACCTGTAAGGGTAAAGATATCAACCCGGCAAGGGTAATGCAAATGCATGTATAAAATGATAATGTATGAACATGTTGTATCGACCATATCATATTGTATCATATATTTCTATTGTCAGGTTGTCATATATTGTGTCATCCCTTGAAGGTATCATATTATCCCGAAGGATATCGTATCATATTTCGTATCGTATTATATCTCTATCATATTATGTCATGTCATATCGCTTCATATACCATATAACTATATTAATGTCAATAATATATAATAATAACATATAGTTGCATCATTGCAACTCTTTTCCAAGTATTTCTTTTTGCATCTATATAACCTTCACATAGAATAAAATATTACATTTATTTATATTAATCCATTTCCATCTATCAATTAGTTATCAAAATATAACATATAACTTTCATAATAATAACAATCACAAGGTATCATTTCCATCTATCAATTAGTTATCAAAATATAACATATAACTTTCATAATAATAACAATCACAAGGTATCATTTCCATCTATCAATTAGTTATCAAAATATAACATATAACTTTCATAACAATAGCAATCACAAGGTATCACATCCAATTACAACAGACAACACTTTCCATATACTTCCTTTCATATTTAGATAAGTATCTTGTAAAATAAAGTATATCACTATTTACCAAAATATTTTTTTCAACATTTCTTATGAAGCAATCATGATGTCTAGAAATATCATTTAAACATATCATAAGGTAGAACTTTGCAAGTACTAGATAACACAAATCATATAAATAAAACTACATATTTTTGTTTTCTTCTTCTTTATTTTTTTTCCTTCGGCCATCCTCTCCATTATTTTTTTTTTCCTTCTATTTGGACATCACTGAAACTGAGATTATAACACTATTATTTACCTTTTTCCTTTGGTATCTTCTCTCAGGAGATATGAATCCATAAATAAAAAACATAAATTTTGATTTATCATAAACTTACAAATCTCAACATAATGTTAGTTCTAGTTCTCTACTTGGCATCTTGAGTAACACAGTATATAAAATTCATAACTTAAAAGTAAACTCTTCTTATTAAGTGATCTCAATTTTTTTTTATAACAGACCTTCTGAGCTTTTAATCTATCTCTCATAATTTATCTTTAACCATATAATTTTAGGGAAATCAAGAGATCAAACTTATGACCTATTGAGTACATTCAAGGTAGAATTTATTTCGTCTAATATACACAAGATATTATGATAACCCTAATTTTATTTAAGGTATATTCATGGAGGTTTAACATTTATTTAGTTTAGAATTTATTCTCTTTTAGGTTATTTCCATAAACTCTTTCATTTACATAATTCTAGCATATTCAGATATGTTCATTGCAATTTATATATCTTCCACCACAGAGGTCCTTTTAATCTAATTCTAACCATATTCAAAAGCATATTTAACATATAATTTATAAATATCTTAATTTTATCAGAACTATATGAATTATGAAAAAATTATTAAACTAACATCATAGTTGCTCACTATTTTAGCAATAATTTTGTCCATAGATATTTGTTTTGCATAATCTTGAATTCTTTGAGAACTAGACTCCCATAAGATCATGACATATTGATAGTATAATTTTATAACACTTAAAAATCTATTACATTTTCTGTTGGAACAGAGTTCATAAAATTTCGACAAATTCCAATCTGGTCAATTCTAACATGTGAAGACCATACTTAGGAATTGTTAGTAATTCCTAATTATTTGTAATCAGTTTCTAAAAAATTAGTGACATCATAGTCTATATTTCTAACTTAATTTAGGCTACAAGTTAAACATGAACAAATCCTTCTTAATTACCTTTGGTCTTCTTTCTTTTCCTTAACTTCATAATACCTTATTTTTCTCATCTTCTTGTTTTCCTTTCTTCTTCAGTTCGGCCAGCATCCCCTCCTGCTTCTTCTTCTTTCTTTCTTTTGTTTTCCTCCTTCCGGTAGGCAGCAGCAAAAGAGTAAAAGAGGATTTTATTTCTCTTTTTATCTTGTTCGGTTACTAATAACCCCTTCCAATTAAGTGATAAGAGGTCACATGTGTACATTTTTATCTTATAACACATGCTAGCTTTTCACCTGGTAAGTTGACAAAATAATATTTGGTGGCAGCTTACGGTTAAAAGATGGACATGCAGCTCATGCAGCTCGACGTACAAGCTTCTTCAATAGCTTCTTTTTTTAATATTATATGCTAATGGGAGGTGGCAGTTTAAATAATGTGTGGCTCACATTTAATCTCTCTTTTCCCTCTCTCTATAAATACATTGTTATTATCGTTATTAATATTCATTATTCAAGTACTAATTGATCGGCTAATAATGAATGATTAGTTTAGTTTATGTAATATTATTAAGTAAGCTTGGATAACTAATAACAATTAATCCATGACAAAATATAACTAACCTCTAAAATTAACAATCATATATAATAATTAGTATGCTTATTATTTATATTTAAGTTATAATTAATATTAATAAATTTATGGATATTACATGGACCGTGTCCTTCTCGGACACAGATTGCGTAATCAGATAGTATTCGACAGATACGGGCCCCGTCACCTTAATGCGAGTTGTGCTCTGACCGATGATGAAGTACCAAAACAGTACGTCAGACACACAACATGGGTCGTGTCCTCTCCTAATGTGGGTCGTGTTTTAACGTGGATTAATTATAGAGGCCAAACAAACTGAGAAAATGGGTCGTGACCTACTAGGACTGGCCGTTTTCAATGGGTGATGAATTTAACTCCTATTGATCTTGTTCTATTAAATTGATCCTACTGTATGATTTAATGATAGTTGTATGAATCATTACCTAGAGTTTGATTGAGTTTTAAAATGAACTTTGCATGTGATTAAATTTGCATGAATGGTTATGTTGGCTCCCGATGATGATGGGATTTATCCCGATTGTAGGGTTTTACCTTGATGATAGGATCTTATCCTGATGGCGAGAGTTGTCCTGATTGGTTTCCATTTGGGACAATTGTTTATGAAGATTTATTAGGTCATGGAGAGAGACCCCAAGGTCTAGGTAGCCTTGACAACACCATAACCAAAACTAACGACCTTTATGACGAAAAAGGCTCATTAAATATTATATTATTTAACAAATGAAAGACAAGTTAAGTGAAGATGAATAATATGATCCAATGTAAGATATTCATTGGGTAAGAACATTTTGATGAAAGTTTATGGGAATTATGATGAAGGATGCAAATTGATGTTCATGTCACTGATGGACCAAAGGTAAAAATTGAACTAAAGGATAGTATGAAAATGATCATAAGTCAAACATATAAAGTTAATTAAAGTGGATTTATTGCTTATATAAATTAATTTTCTTACAATATCTTCATATATGATTTATCATATTGTATTATTGTTACCTTTTACATATTGGGCTTTATCACTCATGAGAGATTGTCTCCCTTATTTCTTTTTATTCTGCAGGAAAATAGGATCATGATTAGGTGATGGCACCAACGATGCAAACGGTCATGATGTGGTGATTGCACATGATCTGTTCTATAGTGAATCAAAACTATTTTCATTAAGTTATGTCTTTTTTATGGAACAATGTAAAAGAAAATTTTATTTAGATTAGTTATTCTTTTTTTAAAGTATTGACTTCCGCATTTTGTATTATGATCTAAGGTAAAGTCGAATATAATGTCTGTAACGTCTCGGGAAGGACATTTTACTAGGCGGTAGGATGATCTTCTTGGGGCATCACATTTCCTAGATATATCTTATCTATAAAAAGAGAAGTTGATCATGAAGTCAAATAAATAGTTTATTTGAATAAAATAATTATGTTATTGATTAATATATCTTTTTTATTCTAGAAACTATTTTGTTAAATTAAAAATTTATAGTATATATGATTATTTTTCATGATTCAATATGATATTTTAAGAGAAAAGTACTAGTATATCGCATGGCCAAAGAAATGCATAGATGAGAAGAGAAAAAAATGCCGAGGAAAGACATTACCTCAAAACAATTAAGCACATTAATTTTGTTCTTTATAAAATAACAATAAGATTTCATTATCTTAAAATTAACTAATAATATTATTTTAGATAAGAGAGATAAATACAAATTAAAATAATTCTGCTTTTATGTTATATCTTTTTTATAATAATAGTTATAACTAACATAACAAAATAACTTAATCTCGCATGGGTATGCTAATGCACCTTGGCTGCGAGCCCCAGCAATACATATACGTATAGTGAAAGTTGGCATATGATGAAAGCCAGATAACTACTTCTAAAAGTTGGCATCTAATTTTGCTTAGCACACAACCTTCGCATTATCATACGTCTGACCGGGTAAGCGCAAATCCTATTCAAAAAAATTTCCTTCTCGCTAAAAAAGCATGTTATCAACGTTACCAGTTATGGGCAATAACTAGGATCTCACAATAAGAAGTTTTAAATCTCGATAAGCATGCTTTGTTAGTAGCAACACACATATATTTACAATAAAAGATAATGATTATAGATTCTTAACAAAATATAAAAAGGTAAATATCTAGACCTAGAAATTTTCAGAAGGCATAGGCACTGTTGTTGGCACCAAAAGGGAAACTATAAACTTGGATTCTACGAATATTGCCAAATCCAGCTACAGCAGTTCTTGTGACATTTCCCTATCGAGTTACATTATAGACCAATCTACACAACTAAACAGGTGGCCCTTGTCGCCGTATAAAAGTGTTGCTCATCTACAAACTAAAACACAGTTGAAGACCCACTTCGTGTAAGCTACTCTATAACTTATCTGCACAGGTGAACGGGCTGCTCAACCGTTGCTGAAGAATAAATGCTACATAAGCAATACAATGAACCCCTATACAACAATTTTCAAGACCCACAATCCACAAGCAAGAACCCCAAGATCCCATGCGAACTAAATACACATGTTTGGTGCACTTCTCTTTGAACTAGCTTATGATTTGTTGTTTGTGTTTAGCTTCACACCATGAATAGATTTACTGCAGAGATCCACGATTTGAAGTGAAAACAGAAGTGGACGATGCACGACTTGAGGGATATACTGGAATGACACCAGAGCTGTTAGGCCTGCTATCAAACTGGCTTCTCTTGCCCTGAAGCTTCCTAACTTTTGATTTGTCATGCCGAGCACGTCGGAAGACCTCTTGGATTTGTCGATCATGTTCCTTGAGCATCTGGTCAACATTTCCTGACGGATGCAGAAGTGGACCAGAATAGTGAATATTGTTGCCCTTCGATCCATAACCCTGCTGCTGCACAAGTTTTTTTAATACTTTATTATCAGATGCCAAGTTCAACATAATATAAGAATAAGACAGCCGAAAGGCCTATATGATAAGTGCACAGCAGGCCACATTTTTTTTCTTTTGAAACTGAAAAGGATGTCTACCATTTGTAGACATCCTGATTCATGTCTACCATATTGTTTTAATGATGATACACTTTCGAATGACTGAAGAATAAAACAATTTTCATGTGGTAGACATCCTGTTTTATCATGTCTACCATATTGTTTTAATGATGATACACTTTTGAATGACTGAAGAATAAAACAATTTTCATGTTATTTTTTCATCATAACAGAGGATAATTGTACTACTAAAGTGGATTCTTTCATCCTGGACTTCAATAGGCAAACTATTATGCTACTGATATATGTCCTGTAGTTTTTAAAACCATTGGTATGGGCTATGATGCCCTCATTTCAAAGGAGCTGTAGTACCTATTCAGCATGACAGAAACATATGCCTTGGTAAGGATAACTCAGATTTTTACAGAATATAGAAGAGATTCATTATCTATGAAATCTGAGAGGCCATAACTTACACAAGCATATCTTAAGCAAAAGAGGTCTCAGGATTCCATGGAATCATAAATCTTGTCAAAAAGGAAACAAACGTGTCTATACTACACCTATGTTCTGAAATCATGTAATGCAAAGATGGATGATAAACTCAGTGGAAATGAATCACTATCAGCTAACGAGGAGAGTTGGCGGAAGGCTGAACCTATTAATGATTTCCCTACAAACATGTAACAAGAAACACCTTATTTTATTATAAAATGACTATTGACATAGGGCAGTGTCATATCTTCTTGAGGTGTTATACTGCATAACCAAGTCTACACTTGGAAACATAGTGTTCACACAAGTATGATAACACATAAAGTTAACAACTTAAAGTACTTGAATTTATAGTTTCAGATACATACAGCTACCTGGTCAACAGTGCTGCTTCTTTCATCATCTCTATGATGAAACATTTGATCATACTTTCTGCCATCTGATGGCTCATTTCCAGATTCAGATAACCTGCCTGCTGAAGGACCACCTTCGATTCGAGTAACAAAAGTTGCTCTACCATCATTTGTTAGAACTTTTCTCCTTGTAGCCACTAATCCTGAGAAGGATGATGTATGGCCTACTGCAGAAGCTTTGTGCACATCCTCTTCGTCCTTCCGAGCTCTTGGTAATTGACTTCGATGAACTAAAGGCCCAGAATGAGAAGCTTTGTGAGAGTAATAGCTGCTAGAATCTAGAATAGGTTCTAGTACTGGTGATCCTCTAGGTGGTTCAACAAGAAACCCAGATTTAAGATCATCCTGATGCGGATTGAATTTCTCACTCGTACTTCTCGAGTTAGTCTGACCTTGTCTCTTCTGGAATTTTGACAAACATTTTAGTTGAAAAACAAACACAATGTCAACTTAGGAAAGGTTATGAAGTGAATACACATGACACTCAACACTAACACAAAATAAATGATGGATATTGTGTAACAGTAAAAAGCATATATGACTAGATTTCGCTACTGATGCAACTTTACATATCTGAAGGACAAAGTGAATTGAAGCTCCTAAATTTTCATTTTTCAAACGAAGTTCACAATATTTAAATGTGCAAAATGACTGCTGAAGAAATGTAAGCTATGACAGCAGAAGATATATTAAAGAATCATCAGAATTCTGCAGAGTTTTTTCTTTTTTGAAAAGGAGAATTCTGCAGAGTTGACTTGAATTTTTCAGTTTAAATGCTGCAAAGATAATCCATGAAATAAAAAATGTCATAAAGGCCATCATAAAAGAGTGAATTATTACATGCATTGAAGATACCAACTCGGCATTGGCATCAGGTGCAGGAATTGCCCTAGGCTCTCTTTGTCCTCTCCTTTCAAGGTCAACTCTTTGGACCTTGGTTCCTGAAACACCTTGCCTGTAGATGCAGTGATGATAAAACATCACAACAGTTGTAGCCAACCATAAAATAATTAATAGAAAAAAATTATTCAAATGATCTTGCATATCACACTAAGACAATAGAAAAAAAAAAGAACAAGAAAAAAAGACCATGGAGTTAAAGTTGCTAGTAACTCCTGAAAGTATTTTCAGCCATTCATGATGGAGGGAAATGGTTCTTCTTAAGTGATTGAGTGAGTGAGGATGGTTCTGAATTTTCATAAACTCGTGATGGAGGGATGTTTTTTTTTAAAGGTTATGGATGGAAATTATTCTGAACTTTGTGTCCATGCTCAAGAAACAAATTTTATTCTTTTTCTTAGGCTTGCTACATATTTAAAAAAGTTTGAAATATCTTTCGCAATATGAAACGTTGCTTACAGAAGCTCGGATGCAGAAGGTTAAATTTTTTTTGAGAGGGTAAAGGATGAGAGCCTTGTGCACTCATCCAACTTTATTGCTGAAATGCTATTTTACATGTTGAGGTTACAAAGTATTATCATATCATAAACTCGCCCAGTCTCGCATCATATTCTTCGCTGCGCCTACAATATTTTCAATATAACATTGTTCTTCTTTAAAAATACATCCATTTCGTTGTCGCCAAATGGACCATAGAAAAGCAAACGGCATAGCTCTGCACCCTCTAGATAGATATACTCGGATGTTGAGATCTTGTCCGCCAAATATGAAAGACCTCCAAAAGTTTTCCATTGATCTTACATCAGACTTCGAGCCTCCCCATAAGTTGAATGAAATCATCAACACGCTGCTCTGAAAAAGAAGATGCAAATTGTGGCGTCCATACTCCATTTGCTAGAAATTTCCTTGACCAGTAACTAATAACATCAGAATGCTTGTCTCGTGCAATAGCATACAATCTCGGGAAAATCCTAGAGAGGGGTTCATTAGAGACCCAAGGATCCTCCCAAAAGCGAAAATTTGTACCAAATCCCAAGGAAGCCACAAATTGATGCCTAATTCTCAGCAAAACTGCCAAGATACTTCTCCAGAGTCATAAGCTTGCTTTGTCTTAATAATACCCCTAGAAGTCCAAGACACACCCTATTTTTTATTTTAGAGGAGTCATAAATTTTCCTTTTTAATTTTTTATTATTGATAATTGTGTAGGACAAGATGACTGAAGAAGGGGTTAAACAAAATGAAAAATGTAAGAAAAATACAAGTAAAAATTATTGGGCAAAAAAGCTTTCATGCAGCTCAAATGGATCTACTTGACTAATAAACTTGAGTCGAGCTAAAAAAAGAATGAAGTGAAAAAACTTGAACTGAAGTAGCCAGCTCATTTTCAACCTTATTGGACATATACAATATGATATAAGTCTGCCAAGCCTAATAACAAAACCTATACATGAAGTTGACATTAAATTGTCAAAATCCAAGTTCAAACACAATTAAAAGATCTACTCTAATGTGAGCATTATTTTCATATTTTACTTATTAGTATTTCTTTATTATTTTCTTAGGACAAGGATATTTTCTTGTTTTAAAGAAGGAAATATTTCCCGATTTTAACTTGACTAGGATTCTAGTTCCTTTAGGATATGTTAAGCCTACTAAAGGTCATATAGCCCTTAAGACTAAGATGTCTTTTTTGAGAAGAATGCTAAGATGTCTTAGGTTTTTTGTGAAGAGGCTAAGATGTCTCAGGTATTTTGGGAAGCAGGCCTTGAATTATTATTTGCTTGTGACATTTTCTCTTCCAAAATGTTCTTAAGGAACTCCAACTTAATTACAAGTAATTTGTTTATTTGTGATTTTTCATTTAGTTATAGTATTGGTTTAATTGTTTTTTTAAGCCTTTTGTTCTCAGCCACTACATATATTTATAATGGGTAACAGAGTTACGTTACAAAAAACAATGCATATGCTAGTCCTAATTTTTTTTTGAGAGGGCTAGTCCTAATTTTAGACATGTTATTTGTATTGTTTTATGCATTTATCATCGGATGTCAAATGCTGCACGTATCAAATATCACATGAACATAGAAAAGGTCCTAAACCTTTTTTTTTGAGAGGGTAAAGGATGAGGACCATGTGCACTCATCCACTTTTATTTAATTTGGATAAATCACATCAACGTGTTACAGAGATATGTTTCACCTCTCCGACCACTCTCGCACCAATGATCTAGCTAGTGATACAATATTTTCTACAAAAGGTCCTAAACTTGTGATATATCATAACACAATGCATTTGTACACATCTAAAGCTGTGAAATGCTTGGCACATAATTACGTGGTTATGTAGCTTGGAGGGAATACACTCACACAGGTTAAGATGGTAACTATCTTTTTTTAGAAAGATAGCACCTATTACTAGATGTGATTAATTTAAGTGCAAATGGCATTAATTAGGAAAATTAAATAAGGCTTCTTGTTTTCTTATTATTACATGAAATAGCATCATGCTTGCCCAAAAGTCTTTTTTTGAGAAGAATGCTTGCTCAAAAGTTGCATACTTGTCACCCGTAATATCATCAAACCTTTCATTTGCAAGAATACAAGTGATAATCAGATACAAAACATGTAGAGAGTCTAAATCATATGTCATGAATTTGGTAACTACAAGCAAAAAAGAAATGCAACACGATATTCTGCTTCAAAACAAGATTTAACATTGATGAAGTATTGTATAAACCTTCGAATTTCCTCGTCCCGTCTTTTTGCATCCAGCTCTTTACTAGGAGGATACTTGGGCAAGCTTGAAGGATCACATGCAAGTGGTTTTGTCGTAAAGAACTACAAAATAAGAATTGTTTCTATAAAATAGGCTTAAAGTACTTCATGCAAGTGGTTTTGTAATAGAAAGAAGGCCCATGCTTGTTTTATAATAGCTTATTAAAATTGCTTACCTCACTTTTAAGGGCAGAAGCAGCAGTCCCACGATCTGCAGGATCCACCGATAGAAGGATTTCCATAAGGACTAGAGCCGGCACAGGAAAATCTTTGAATGCTTCTGCAACACATCGTCTGTATGGTTGTTGTGGTTTGAAAATGGTTGCATGAGGCAATTTAGATTTTCTCCAGTAGTCCTCTGATGGTGAACCACAAAGCTTGAATATCTTGTGCAGTTGTTCTACCTACAGGAAATACATAAGAAGTTCGTTAACATATAGGAACTAACCTACCAAATAACATATAGCTTCACCCGCTCAGAAGGCATTAGTGCAAAAAAAGCTGAAATGACTTATGATGCATGATCTGGTCAAATTAGAATAGTCTGATCTCACAAATGAGCTGGATTATTGTAGTTAGCTTTCAAGAACTATATGTGAAGTGATTATTAGATTCTCCAAGAAGTAATTTATTGTTAAAAAACCAAGACATATGTAGAAGCAGAAAGTGCGATGATGTCATATGGTGATGTGCTATAGTACAATTAATTAGTATCTATCCTATTAGCCATATACTTAGTTGCAGTTATTTCCCTCGTGGCAAATTTGTAGTTTCTGATTAATTCTCTTCTCACTGATGTAATACAATTCTTTGTGATGATGTAATATTACTTCGGTGCACAATTTGTGTGTTGTAGTATGATAACAATTTTAAGTCTTTCCCTTTCATAAGAAATAGACTAAGACCAATTTTGACAAGCAATTACTGTAATATCCTAAATAACGATCTCTTAAGTAATTAACATAATTAAGAATTTAAATCGAGTTAATTAATCTAGGTGGAATCAAGTTTGAGTTAATTATGGTATCTTATTTGTCTTTGAGTTATTATCTTAATTAGGAATTTAATTGAATTAATTTCTCTTTAAGTAATCTAAGGTAAAAGAATTTACTTATATTGTCAAATTTGTATTTATGATTAGTTGAATTAATCAAGAACTAAGTAGGCTTAAGTTAATTAATTCAACTAGTCTCAAGCTAATTTATATAGCTAAATAACTAATATATTTTATATTTCTCACATCTAACCGACCTATGTGTGGTCATATGAGTTCCATGTATGTGGTTATCTTCTTAGTCAAAATTATAGCCAATCATGCAATATTATCTTATATTCTTATCCTTTAACTTTGACCAACATGGCTCTCATATATATAGTGCAACAATACTTATCTTAAGGACCTCTTTTAGTCACCTTTTAGTCCTCTTTTTACTTCTGACAGTGAGGAAGGAGGAAGGAAGGAAGGTGGGAAGAACTATCAAATTTTAAAGTTGGAAAAGAAAGGAAAGGGCTACACCTAACAAATAAGAATAAGTTAAGGTATGTATGGGTGAATCCATTTAATTTTGTTTTGTCATGATTTAAACTTCTTTTTTTTAGGGAGAAAAGGATAGTTACACAAATCGGTAACTATCCATGTATATTAAACTTGAAAACTGTAACTTTACCATGATTTAAACTTCTGAATATGAAGTTTAAAGTTGAGTAATTAACTTATTTGGATTTGTAAAAAATTAAATTAGATGATATATGTCTATGAAACCAATGTGTAGAACACTCTTTTTAGGTGTGATTTAGGTAGCTAAATGTTGACCATATGAGTAATAAATCTTATAATGCCTAAAAAATTATGAAACTTCTCTTGATTGACCCCTTAGAAGTCTAGTTTCAACAGAAGAAAGAATTTTCCCAAAATAAAATGTATTTAGAGAGTTATGCATTAATTAGTGAGTATAGGTCTAGCTGGCCGAGATGAACAAACAGACGTAATTGAAAATTATACCATAAATTGTCTACATGCAGATAAAATGTGAAACTTATAGATCTGAAACTTTACAGAAATAGGGTTCCAACCCAAGTGGAATGACCCTAAAATCATTTGTCTAGAGTGAGTTATGAGGGAAACAAGTGATACCTATCAGATTTCAGAATTAAAGTTTGAACATCAGAATATTTGGAATCACGAGAATTCTATAAATAATTCGCGAGGAAGAAAATTCTGAAATTAATAGTTGTTAAAGGTTTCTGAGTCTACTTTCAAACAAAATTTGTTTCAGCATATTTGGACTTCTGTAGTGAAAATTAAAAATAGAACTCCCACCGTGCATCAACCTGCCAGAAAGTGTAGTTGGCCAAGTTGGTCAACCAGTTATCTTAATTAATGTTCATTATCTGCTTCATGATAGATTATGAAAATTTGGATTATTTGTCATATGAATACTTACTTTTCAAATGAATCATTGAGATTTTAAATTGATATGAGTTAAAAAGAATGAATTATGCATCATTGTTGTGATTTTCACTTGTGTTTATTAAATGTTTCAAGGGATGGATATTATGAAAATGTTATCTATGTGATTGATTGTGATTATTGAATTTTGATGTATATCTATGATCATTTGTATTTAATATGTTTTAAATGTGGATTTTGAAATTCAGTGTGTATTATGTGATCTTAAGTGTTTCAATGAAACTAATAAAGTGGAAGATTATGTGGCACCAAAAAGGTAGAAATGAAACTAAGTGTCACACGGAATAATCTGTGGCAGTCACCTCTAGAATTCATCCACCGGGATTCCTAAGTAATGGAATCACTATGTGGCTCAAATGAACAAACTTTACGGGGCAATGGTCCAAAGAGAGACCTATGGTGCACCGATATGTGTTATGATATCGCAGTACCAGCGGTGAATATGATAAGAAAGATGTGAATGTGAGATATGATTTTGTATGTTTTGATTATGAAATTCTGTGTTCCCTAAAAAGGAAATTATGAATTATGAATTTATATGTGTATGAATTGATCATGTTTAAGACTTTGCTTTTTGTGCTTTTACATATAATATGTTACGTGCGATTGACATTTGAAAATTTCAAATTCCATTATATGCATTTAATTTATATTTATTGGCCCTACATACGAGTCTTTGCTCATGGGAGAAATATCTTATTTTTTCCTTGTACTTGGATCCTACAGGTTAAGAGATGACAGGTGATAGTTGATGCTCATGACACTCTATTTTGCACATGGAACGAATCCTGCATAAATAGAAGATCTCATGTATTTTATAGTACTTTTGGAGATGTTGCTTTTGGATATGTATGCCATGTATATGTATATGTTTATGTTATGGTTATTGTATCATATGAAAAAAAAATTGTAAGATGTGACTATGATATATTTTGGTTATTGTTTTTTTTATCCTTATGATACATGTGAAATCTTAGTTTTATAACTGCTAAAAGATATTTGCGTATGAGTTTGTGATTATTTATGTGTCAACTATGATATGCGGATTCTCGAGATATGTTATAAATAGCTTCCGCTCACTCGAGTGTTCGGGTCGTTACAATTACCAGGCTGCATGATCACAAAAACGCATGCGGATATGATTTTCCAGAACTTATTGTCATCAACAAAATAGAATAATCACCTACATTAAATTTGAAGATAAAGGAGAAGAAATACAAGTATTCATGTAAAAGGGTTGTATTTCTCTGGAAGGAACTCTACCTCCGTTCTTCCTGGCATTATAGGTTTGCCTGCATATAGTTCAGCTAGAATGCAGCCAGTACTCCACAAGTCAACAGCAACACCATAATTAGTAGCTCCAAGTAAAAGCTCTGGTGGTCTATACCAAAGGGTAACCACACGACTGGTCAATGGGATTCGTTGGTTAGGATCAAAGAAACTTGCCAAGCCAAAGTCGGCAATTTTAAGTATTCCACTGTTATCAATCAAGAGATTGGAGCCCTTGATATCTCGATGCAAGATTCCTCGGCTATGACAATGGTCAAGACCATGTAGAAGTTGTTGTATGTAACACTTAACCTGAAAACACCAACCCTAAAGTTATACATGTTCTAGTAGTTCTTAGATTATGTCAAAGTTTTTTACCTTCTATTTTGACAGGAAAAGAAGAAAACTATTAGAAGCTAGCTCGAAAGAATAAAGATCTAATTCAACATCACATTAAATAGCAGTAATAGTACAATAACATCGTAGTATAATATGAAGAGCTTCGTAACATTTTTCAGGCACCTGGGGTTCATGAAACTTCTGTCCACGAATAGAAGCAAGCCCAGCAAGATCATGTTCCATGTACTCAAAAACAAGGTATAAGCTGCAAGACACCCGTGATGTAACTAAGCCTTCCAACTTTATTATGTTTGGATGATCAAGTCTGCGCAGAATGAGAATCTCTCGAGCCATAAACTTAACACTTTCGGGTTCCATATTGTCAAACCGCACTTTTTTCAAAGCGACAATCTTGTTAAAGTCGAGATCACGAGCTCTGTAAACATTACTGTATGTTCCTTGCCCTATCTGCAAATGAAATTTCATACACAGTCAATATAATGAATTTTCATAAACTTCGGAAACCAGCTGAATGAAAGTTATCTCGAAAGTGGATGACAACTCAAAAAGGCAAGAATTAGAGAACAACCACCTTAGATGCTCATAATAGCCTTTGTACAGCACTTTTTTTCTTTACTTAGGAAATGAAAGAGATACATAAAGATATATTTATCTTGGGGGCTTTTAGTACACAGATTTCGACATAGTACGATGTCATAACAACTCTCATAGTCATTTTTCCACTAAGACAATGAGAAAAGATTTATATAGTGCATAATTTCAAGGGAAAAGCAACATGGCAAAGAATGGCCTTTCGAAAATAATACATCATAGGATATGTTGACTGTTTTAGCAAAAAGTAATTCAAAAAAAATTATAGCACTTCAATAAGTGCACTTGTGCATACTTACTTACTGTTAGTTGAAACTACAGGAGTTTAGTTTGTCAAACATGCATATCAAAACTGAGAATTTATTCAATTCGTCAGTTAAGTGCAAGATATCGTCCTTCACAAACGTGCATATTACCATATTATCAATAAAAATAAAAGAGAAAACTGCATATTGATCATTACATCGCCCTAGGACACTTTCTAAGTTTTATTCCTGATAGGCTTAGGTTCGTTTTCAGACCTAAATAAAGGAAACCAAGTGAAGCATAAATTAAATACCACAAGTATTATGAACCTGTTACATGTTACTCAGGAAAATTAGGAGTGAACAATATGCTTCTGAATAAGAAGTATCACCTTTTGATTCTCAGTTGAAGGCTGTAAGGATGCATTGGAAATGTAGATACTTTAGGTGTTATTTAGAAATGATACAAGAATAGGGAGCCATTTTATATTTTTTTGAGAAGGAAAAGGACAGTTACCCTGTGTAACCATCCAAAATTTTATTTATTTATGATAAGAATTGCAATTACATAGATTTTCAGGTAGAGAAACTCCTCTTCCACTCGCTCAATGCATTTTTTGCCATTTGAACAATATTTTCAACATAGACTCTTTCTCCCCTGAATATGCATTCATTTCGTTGTACCCAGATTGACCACAAGAAGGCAAAAGGACATCCTTGCTGTTGTCTTTGTACATACACCTGCATCTGTAGATTTTTGCCCCCAGTTCTAAATGATTTCCA
>LTAE01010763.1:1905-16288 GCA_001647135.1 Pontederia paniculata
ATTATAAATTTAATAATTTATATACTTAATTATGTATGTATTTATATTTCGCTCTTATATCTTAATAGATTAAAATTTAAAGGTGATTAAGATATTAATTTTACAAATAAAAAAAATGACGATCCGTCCGGCACGACCCGACCCGGCACGGTCGGCACGACCGAAATCGTGCCGGGCCGGGCCGGGCCAACAAAGTAGTGTTTTTGGCACGGCACGACACGACACGACACTGTAGCAGCACGACACGAGCACGAGCACGGGCACGATCAAACCCGAGTTGACCAGCACGAGCACGATACGAGCACGCACGAAAGTCCATCTCTACCTTGGGCCCAGCTAGTGGCCTATCACATTTTATACTTTTCAATCATTATAATAAAACAATAAATTTGTGGTGAAAATTTGCAGGTTCAATATTCTTTTCAATTTAAGTCAAAATTTTAAAAGAAAAGAATGTATTTATCATAAATTATGCTAAAAATTAAGATCGATGTAATTTAAATTTAAGATAAACAAAAATCTCTCACAATTTACGAACAAAAATTGAACCGCCAAAAGTTCGCAGCAATTTGCGAATTTGCATAACAATATTTGATTTAAAATCTCATATCATAGAGCAAATCATATATGAATCATTAAACGATCAGTTGGGAAAAGGGAGTACACAAATAAGGATCCATTATAAATTTGAGTGAAAAAGAAGTTGATTGATCAAGTTTTCATTTTACTTCACATCATTTACAGCTTTGATTCTTTTTTCTTTACTATTTTCCTGAAATGCTTGAGGTTCGTCAACATTAGATCAGAAGCATCTGACTTATGCCAAGTCTAACAAGTTATATGATAACAAATTCAACTATGAAAAAGAAATGGAAATTGATAACATTTTTCTTACGCGAATTAAGATCATCGATATGAACGACTGCCGTTTAAGCTTCTTATATTGACCTTCAAGCCAACATTAATTTTAAAGAACAAGATACGTATAAGACAAGTTGTTGTAGTCTGAATTAGCAGCCCAATTAGGGATCGAGTTCAAGACCAAAATCCAACCACTTCAACTAAAACAAACCACTCCATTTATGACCCACTATAATGTTTTGACGTTTGATCCATTCTTTTATATTAGCATGGATACATAAAAAACAAAAATAAATACGATGAGAACTCAATCGTATTTGTTAAATGCAATAACACATAATTTATTCCTAGCAAATAAGAAATAATTATTGAAAATAAAATTATTTATGATATATATAGTGTACCTAATACAACATAAATTAAACATACTAGTTTTTCATTACAAAAATATATTATTATAGACTGGTCCATGTTTGTGTTATGCTAAATTTACCATCTAGACTCTAAAATTTAAAGAAATAACCTTTTTTTCTCCGAAAAATTCTCCTATGATTTTAAATTCAAATCAATAAAATTATAGAAGATTATAATAATTATTAGTTGCCGTGGTTAATCCGCGTCGGAGCCTTATAACGTGCGGCTAAATTCACACGAGAGAATCTAATACAAGAAACCCATTTTGGGGATCTAATAAAGTAGAATGTATCTACGAAGTGACACGTGCACCGTTCAAGTGGGCCCCACGGGATCTTTCGGCGTCGCTTCCACATCCGGAAACGACGTGGAGTTCCATTTCTATCCTCGTCTTTAAGGTCGGATGTTGTTGTTGTTTTTTCTTTTCTTTTGAATATATTACAAAGGGTTTAAAACTGTTCCATCTGTTAGGCCTGTTTCCTCAAAAGAATCGTGCCACTTTGCTTCGGGTTTCGGATTGCTGCAGGGTGGTCGGGAAGGAAGGAATCGAGTGAAGGTGACGGTACAATTCCTTGTGCGTTCTCTGGGGAGTTCTTCACCATTCCAAGTACGCGTCTTTCATGTCAGATTACTCCTGGCTTTCTGTTCTCTTTTCCCCCCTTTCTTGATTCAAAATTTTGATAAAGATCGCATCTTTCTTTGATGATTTTAGGTACTTGTTTCACTGTTCTTGTCTGTTTTATTTTTGTCGCTGGAGCATTTTTGTTTTATTTTTTTTTTCTGTTGAATTCATCGCGTTCTTTTTTTTTTTTTTGCCTTTTCTGTTTTGTTGAACCAAGATCATAGTTCAGGTAAGCTTTGCTGGTTTCTTTTTTTTTTCCTATTTGTTAACAGATAAAAACTATAAACTCATTTCGTTTTCCTTTTAGTTTTTCTCCTTTCACATTCTTTTCTTCATAAAGAGAAGGGGGGAAAGATAATAATGCAAACGTTGATGTACTTGCTAGGGAGTTTAAAATATCTCAATTTTCTGTTATGAAAAGTTGGCAAGTCGAAAATTTTCCTATTCAAATTCTAGTAATAAATATTTTCTGCTTCTGGACTGTATGCAAAGTTAGTGATACGGTAGGGACTGTATGCAAACTTAGTGATACGGTAGCTTCATACGTTGAATCTAGAAATTTTGACAATTTCCAAGGTTTGTTACATTATGATGGTAAATTTTCTCAGATTGATACCCAGATGGGCAAATTTGATCTTGAGAAAGATGATCTGCTGAAGGAGTTCTACATCCCTGACTACATATTTGAAGCAGAATCGGAAATTGAACGTCTTCCTTATGCACCTTCTTGTCCCGTAGTAGTTTTTATTAACACCAGAAGTGGTGGACAACGTGGAGGGGATTTGCTTGTGACATACCGCAAAGTTCTGAACAGGGCTCAGGTACCTGCATATTGCTATCTGTTTAAGCATTCATGCTTGCGGTTTTACAAATCTAGAGTCCATGTTCTAAAATGCATTTACATCAGGTGTTCGACTTAGGAGTGGAAACTCCAGACAAGGTGTTGCATAAACTTTACAGCAACTTGGAAAAACTTAAGTCCAATGGTGATCGTCTCTCAGATGAAATTCGAAAGAGGCTGAAATTAATTGTGAGTCTTGCAGTTCGATAGTGACAAATATATTCACTCATTAGAGAAGCTTAGACTGCACGTTAATTAAAAATTCTGTTTTGCTAGGCCTGATCATTTTACTTATGGATATCTGATTAGGTTGCAGGTGGTGATGGCACTGTCAGTTGGCTTCTTGGAGTAGTTTCTGATCTTAAACTAGCTCATGCACCTCCTGTTGTTACAGTTCCTTTAGGAACTGGAAACAACATTCATTTTTCCTTTGGTTGGGTAAATCAAGGAAATCTTAAATTTTCACAATCTTTTTTGTGCCTCTTAATTCGTTGTGTATTATTTGTATATTAAATATTAACAAATTATACTTATTTCCATTTCATGCAGCAGCAAGATATCTCCTTACATATTAACAGCTATCATATTCAACTTTTAAAATAAGCTTAGACACTTTGATTTATTTTTATGTCAAATGCTTTAACTGATATAAATGGTCACACTATAAACAGTTAAAGAATAATGCCTTATGCTTGTTTAGCTTGTTATTTGTATTAATTAGTGTCATGGATCTTTCTTGGATCTAAAATGTCATTGATTTTAATACTCTTGCAGGGAAAGAAAAATCCTAGCACAGACTTTCAATCTGTGAAATCTTTTCTAGAGCAAGTCAGGAAAGCAAAAGAAATAAAAATTGATAGGTAAGCAAGAAAAAAAAATACTTTAGTTTGGTGCAGATTACATATATGAGATGCATTAACATACGAGTATCATTTTAATCCATCTAATCTTATTTTCCATTCTTCCATTTTACTGTTATTTTGCGGATCTTGGAGAATGAACATCATATTACATTATGTAGGAACTATTGAACTTCAAAAGTTTAAATTATTTTTTCATGGATCAGCTGGCATATCATTATGAGGATGAAAGCACCCAGCAAAGATTCTTGTGATCCAATTGCTCCTCCTGAATTGCCACATTCGTTGCATGCATTTCGGCGTGTTTCTGATACAGACTCACTTAATAAGGTTATATTATATATGTGTCCATTGTGCTTGAATTTATTTTGATGATGTACATGACTTTCTTGTTAGTCCAAGCGCTATGGCTAGTTGATATTGTATTAAAATGACCTTTTGATATTTTAGCCTTCTACTGCCACTTTTTCAGATAAGATTTTGCGAGAATTTGATCACGTTGAACCATTTTGTCCTCTCAGGAGGGTTATCACACATTCCGCGGTGGATTCTGGAACTATTTTAGTATGGGTAAGAGTTTCCTCCTATGAAACCTATTGATGATGTTTATCATCTGAATCATCGATATTACTTTTGGACTTCTATATGTGATGTTAGGTTCCTTAGGGATCTCTGTCTTATATTATCTTGTCTACTTCCAGAGTTTAGTCAATGTTGATAAGATGCTTCTTTTGGTCTAATTTCCTTTGATTATTCTGTGTAACCAAGGCATCTATGCCTCTTTATTTACCGAAAGAAAACACGAGTATTTATATTTTTTTCTTGAAATAATATTGTTTATCATAATTTCTTAACATTTAGTGATGACATTAATCAATATCTTTAAGAGTGTTTCTTACATGTTTGTGACCACCTTCAGTTACTTTCTTTTTCCTTTTTTATTTCTTCTCTAGTGAAGATATGACCATGTTATTTACAATGTTTATTCACATAATTATTTACAGACAAATAATGAATACAAAAAAAGGAATGGTGATATTAATGGATTTCAATGATAAAGACCAATATGTTAACCTTTTAACTGTCATTTGTTCTAAGGCCATCTATATTGAGACTATACTTGTGTACTATTCTGACTAAGCTCCTTGTCTCTGTTTCCTTTTTTATAATTATGTATCTTCTTGATGGTTCCTTCTAATAACAACAGATCTATCTTTCTTTTAAAAAAGAAGTCGACTAGGCTATTTTTCTTAACCCAGAATAGGTTACAGCCTCAAGGCATATTTTACTTAAGTGGTAAAAGGTATAAACTAGCTTTCAAACTCTTCTGATTAAGCACTTTGTCTCTTTCTTTTTTGTGTGAGTGTCTTCTCCATGATTCCTTTTAGTAACAAATGATCTATCATCCTCGTCAGAAAGAGGCATTGGAATAGGCTATTTTTCTTACCCAGAATAGGTTACAGCTTCTAGGCATATTTTACTTGAATTCAAAAGGTATAAGTTAGCTTTTTAATTTTTCTTCCTTTTAAATGTTTTATCTCGTATTATACTCATGCTTTCCTCTTAGAATAGAAAGAATATAAACAACAGTCAGTAAATACTGTGATAGCTCACCTCTTTGAAGAGGAAAAAAATGTGATATATTGATTAATAAACTTCTAAAGTTCATGATAAGTTGATTTAGATAAGATCACATAACATTAAAATTGACATAATGATTTCAGGAATGGATGCTCAAGTATCGTATGCATTTCACTCTGGGAGAAAGTTGCATCCAGAGAAGTTCAAGAATCAACTGGCTAATCAGGTGAAAATTCTTTTTAGTTACTTTACCAAAAATTTTCACCTTAATTATAATATGATGTTGTACTTGGTTCTTCAAAACAATGGTTTCTGTTTTTTGTATTTTATTCTTTTCCCTCATATTATAGTTTCCTATATTCTGCTGCCAAAAAATTATCATCGCCATTATGTCTTGCAGAGAACATACCTAAAGCTTGGATGCACGCAAGGATGGTTTTGCGCATCTCTTTGTCATCCGACTTCAAGGTTTTTTCTAGTCTCCACTAGCAACTGGCATGAAGTCACTAAACATCTGTATTACTATGTAGTCATATAGTTTTATCTGGATTGTTTTGATTTATTTTGTCATGACATTTCAGTCTTAGAGTTCCATGTTGGTGCTGTATAGAAATCGTTTATAATACATCATTTTTCTAATTTTCAATTCATGACTCACTAGTTTAATGATAAAATGTAAGTGGATGTAGTTATAGGTTGTAGTCTCCAGTTTGTATATAATTGGTTAAAGTTTAAATGCAGAAACATAGCTCATCTTGCGAATGTGAAGATCATGAGAAAATCTGGGCAGTGGGAGAAGCTTCATGTTCCCCAAAGGTAAATTTGAAATTCGAGGTTATCATCATTAAAATTTCCTTGTATAATGGAAGTTTTATTATCGATATCATGTAAAAATCATAGTTCACATGGCCATATTTGTAGTTTAGCAAAGCCACAGTCATAATTCTATATTACTTTCATTTCATTGGCAATAATTCATATGGTTTCACAACAATATGTACTACATCTGTAATGTTTTATGCTTAAAACTGTAGCTAAATCTATGCTGCATAGTTTTAAAACATCATCATTAAAATATGTAAGGGTTATTTTCAATTTCCTCCCTTAAATTATGACATATCTACCAGCATAGCCCCTCAATTATATTATTATCCACTTAGCACTCTTAAACTTATCTAATGGTGACACTTAACCACAAAAGTAAGGTTTGGTATTTTTTCTATCATTTTATTATTTTTTAAATTACTAAATTATTGTTTTTATCCTTCTTAGATTAATTGATCAAAGACAAATAGTCTTAGTATTGCTAAAGAATATAAAAAGAAAAACTTGCAATTGGATTAAAAAAATAAAATTGAAGCCGAAGAATATTTTGAAGTAAAAAATAATATCTAAAAAATAGAAAAGTTAAAGCTGGATCTTAAATATTCTTAGAATTATGAGGAAATTTATATTATTAGATAAGAATCTAAAAAAAATAATTTAATAAGGGTAAAATAGTAATTCAGTAATTTAGGAGAATAAAAATAACATAAAAGATAATGGTATTTATTTTTTGGGGTCAAATGTTATTAATCGAAAAGTTAAAGGGTGCAAAATTGATAATAATATAGTTCAAGGGTTATATTGGTAGATATACTATAGTTTGAGGGACGAAAATGGAATTAACCCAATATGTAATAAAGAAAGATATGAAAATTATACATCTAGTCTATACTACTAAACCAAAGATATGGAGGTTCACGATCATAGTTCTACATTATGTCCGTGCACTTAACAACTCTGGATATAATTTCACAACTTTGTGGTTATATTTCTAAATTTTAACTAGCTTATTATTTAATGCTCCTTTATTGTTTCAGTTTCGCCATTAAACTTAGTCAAATAATAGAGAATTGCAAATTCAGCCATATTTCTGCATTGAAGTTTCACCATTGACGTCTTCAGATTTAATTATGTCATTTTCTAATTGGTTTAACTGTATTGATTTCACTCATTATAATTGTATATATATATGCTGTTACAAATGCAATAAATTAAATAAAATGCTGCTTTGCTCTATGTTGCCCAACATGCCATCTTACTTATTTATAAACTGGTATAATGTGCAGCATCAGGTCTATTGTTTGTCTTAACTTGCCCAGTTTCTCTGGTGGATTGAATCCTTGGGGAACTCCCGATAGGAACAAACAACAAGATGTCAGTTCTTATATCTTCATCTAATGTTAACAGTTTCAAGTAAATCTTAAATTACTTGTGGAGCTACTTATTACTTCTTCATATTTAGCTGAAGTATAAAATTCGGACATTTTACAGAGGGATTTGTACCCACCATTTGTCGATGATGGCCTACTTGAGATAGTGGGATTCAGAGATGCTTGGCATGGGCTTGTTTTGCTTTCTTCAAAAGGACATGGGACTCGTCTTGCGCAGGTATAAGAAGAGCATTCTCTTGAGACTAATTTTTGACTAATTTTTTCATGATGTTAGACAATCTTCTCCATATGAGAAAGCATGATCAAATAAGGCAGCTCTTGATTGCTACTTAAATAAGTTCTATATGAGATACTGAAGCATTTTACTTTAAACACAATGGAACTTAGGCTCACCGTGTTCGGTTCAAATTCCATAAAGGCACAGTTGAACATACATACATGAGACTTGATGGAGAGCCTTGGAAGCAGCCTCTACCCAAGGATGGGCACAAGGTGGTTGTAGATATCTCTCATCTTGGTCATGTCAAGATGCTAGCAAAAGAGAACTGTATAGCCAAGAGTATCCATGACATTTCAACATCTTTGGTAGACACTAGTGATGGTGAATCGAGCGAGGACTTAAATAGAAGTGATTTGGAAGAAAGGAGAAAATTCGGTGCCGCAGACACATTCAGATACTCAGACACATTCAGATACTCGGACGACACCGATGATGGTCCTGTAAGCTAGAATCAAGCTGCATTAACTTATTTTGTAAAGCAGTGCAATTCTGTTTTTGCTCAAAAAACTATTGCAGCACTTGAAGTGGTGGGAATGATATTAAAGGGGGGAGATTAGTTGTGCAAACAGCTTGCATGTTGATCGTGTCCATAATAAGTCTGTTGTTATGCTTCGTTTGATTTTACAGTCGGGTTTGCCTCTTTTGTTCCTCCAGGTGCATATTTTTACTGCTGCAGTATTTTCACCTTATGCTGATTTTGATCGGTTGGGTTAATTAAACAGGTAGTTGTCATAAACTCCGTTGAATGTTTATTCGATTGAATTGAGACGATTGGATGACCAAATTAATGATACTTTGATTTGGACAGTTGATATAGAAATATGGACTTGAAAAATATGTACTTTAAAAAGAATTAAATGCGACCGCGCCTTATGACTCACTCCGGAAAAGGTTTCATGCATGGTGATTATTAAAAATGAAATATATAAGACAATATAATTATTTATTTATTTAATTAAATACATTTAGATTTTAATTAATTCATATATTTATTGCTTAGTTTAGAGAGCACCCTCAAAGGGACACTAGTGGCCCCAAAGAAATTTTGTGAGGGACTTTCTAAGGGGATGCTTTTGAAATGGTTTTAAACGTCATAAAGCTCATATGTATTGATATTTATTTGTCTGGAGAGCTTGTTTCGTCCATTATTCGATCCGATATGATAACGAGTAAGTTTGTTTGAGCTCAATATGAATTGGAGAGCTTGTTTCGTCCATTATTCGATCTGATATGATAACGAGTAAGTTTGTTTGAGCTTAATATGAATTCAAATTACTGCCCAAATATATTTTTCACGTTAATTGGCCGATATTCAATAATCCAATATCGGTATGACATATATATGTTACTAATAGCATGTTCGATAGTCCGACCCTTAGTATGCTAATAAAATTAAAAAATTAATTATTTATTACACATATAATGTATATCAAGAATAAACTTGTGATCCACAAAATAATATAATTATTAATAAAGTATTATTAGTGAGAAAATTAAAGTGAACAAACAATGAAACATATATAAGAAAATTGAAAAAAAAATATTAAAATAATTATTATAAAAGTTAATGAAGCATTAATTATTATATTATTTTATTAATGTATTAAAATAATAAGTTATGAAAGAATTAAAGAAAATGTTAAAATATGTTTTTTTTAAATATTAATAGATTTATCCTGCTCGTTTGTTAAGTTCTATCCAATTTTAATAGATGCGGCAAGCTTAAAATTTTATTGCTCGATGTCCGGTCAATACTTGATAGAGAATATTTTTTCAAAAAGAAGTTAAGATTTATCATGCCCGTTTGTTAAGTGCTATCAAATTTTAATAGATCGGACAAACTTAAAATTTTATTAGACGGTCTGATGTTAATTTATGTCCGATCAATAATTGATTGACTCTCACCTCCAATCCGTTAAACAGCACTACTCATATGGTACAGTATATACAAATTAAATTGACGGTCCATTCCAATTGAATGGTTAAAATATTGAGTATATTTTTTTTATACACGAATGTTATTACTTGATTGATCACAGTATTACATTAACTTATCTGATACTACGATTTAAACCTTGCACTATATACGAGTATTTTTTTTCCTTTTTTTATTGATCTTTTAGATCAGAGACATGTATTTATACCGTAGTTATATACTTTGATAAATATTTTACAATTCAATTCTTTTTGAGTAAATAATATGGCCTTTGAAAAATGAAAATTCTCATCCAACACCCACAAAATTGAATGCAATATTAAATAGTATTTAATATTTTTAAGTAGATCTCAATTTCGAAATAAGTTGTAACACATACGATTCTCAATCATACAAATACTGTGATAAAAAAGAAAAACTGTATCCAACACACAACCACCGCCTCCACCGGGATATTTTGAAGCCTGTGACATGGGAAGTAAATCCAAACGAAGACCATCCAACGTGTCAAGTAAATCCAAAACCGTCCATATCGTCTCTTCCTCGGCAATTGGGACCTTTACCAGGATCCACCTGCACACGACCTCTCTCTCTCTCTCTCTCTCTTTTCTAATCCTCTTTCTCTAGCATTAGCCGGTGGCCTTACTCTGATACATATATACATAATGCCATGGTTGGTGCGCCCTTCTCTCATCCTTCCATAGGAACTCTAGTACATATCGCTAGCTGCAACTTCTTTCCCGTAGCGCTTTAACTGTTCCCTCTGCAGACGCTGTAATTTAACTACATGAGCGAAGCAGGTTCGCCTCCTCTTCTTGGATTCAAGGACGACAAGGTCGTCGTGAAGCTGCTCAAGTGCTCCGCTGCTACGGCGCCGGCATCCAACTGGCAGCAGCTGCAGAAGCAGCTTCCCGGCGCCGGCGACGACGTCCACATCGGGGCGGCCTCCAACATGAAGACTGGAGGGCTCACCACCGGAGAGATGAAGGCGAGGCAGTACGCTGAGGAATCCCTGCGCACGGTCCTCTACTTGAGCTGCTGGGGACCAAATTGATAAAATAGTTGATAGTTTCAGTACAACGAACCCATCCTTTTTTTTCCTTTACTTGGGGTGTTAATTTTAGTTTATATATATGTACATTATTACTTTGTTGTATATTTGTTTTTAGGCAACTGAAACGAATACATACTGAAGAAGTTGTGACCTTGTGCTATTATAAGAAACCAACATTAACCAATCAAAAGCGTTCGAGTTCACATTATGAAAGTTTTTTTCTGTTCACACAAATGGTTGCAAAGTAGCTGCTGCAAATTGGAACAATGATAGAGATTTCCATTTTACCATCCATTGTAAACACATCTTTTAATTCCGATATTGATACAACGGGGTTTTCAATCGATCTAGAGTCCGGTTTTGTCGCACCAAGGTTTTAAGCAGGAAGTGTCATATCACATGAGACAGAGTCTATACACCATTAATAAAACTATATTCAATGTTTAACACTTAACATCGTAGCATAATCATTAACCGGCTCACATAATAAATCTTGGTCCACATGATTTAGAAAAGAGTGATAAGCTCGCAAGTGCATGGGCAATGAGATAAAGACATTCTTAACTTTAGGATTCGATAGATGTATCCATGTGCACAATATTGATCACGAGCGTTGTCACCCAAGTCGATCACATTATAACATGCACTATCCACGTGCACGAATTCAGATGTAGAGAAGATTCACCTAAAGATCGTTATAATAATTATACATATCATTTCTTTCACTCTTTTATTTGAAAATGTGATTTCATCTTAAATCTAATTTAAACATCCCGACAAGCCTTTGTCGGTTCTCCCTTCAGAAGGATTGCTCGGGTAGAGAAAGAGAAAGAGTGGGAGGAGAAGGAACAAAATATTCCCCCTCTTTGAATTGAGTTTGAAGCAAGGAAAATGAAAGAAAAGGAAAAAAAGAATTATCCTCCATTCCTCTTCATTTCATAGTTACTTTTTCAACTCCAATTTGAAATGTAAAAAAGAAAAAATATTTAGTTTTTAATAAATTACTTAAATTTTCTTATTTTTGCCTTCTTTCCCTTTCATTCCCCTTACTAATATGCATTTAAATGGGATTCTTGTTTTCTCACTTATTACCCTTCCTTTCATTCCCTTAATTTTCCTTTTCCCTCTTTCTCCACCCTTCCCCTTAATGAGTGTTTATCCAAACTTACCCTAAGAATATGATCAAGAGGTGGTTTCAAAGCACTAGATAATCATTAGATTGAGAGTATCAAGAGGTGGCGAGCCTTATTGGTTATCCAATGTCACAAGTCCCTCAACCTTGACGTAGAATATAGTTATCAAGAGGTGGCGGCCCCATTGGTGGCCCAACATCACACTTTGGCCCAACCCATCCTTAATCATAAATCATTCTTTATGCTCTTCTTAGGGATATAGGTTCATCTTTGACTTCACATTAGTTCAGATTTATTATTCAATGCATACACATTACATGAACATGGCTTGCATAACATATACATAACATGAACATCATTTCATAAACATAAGCATATATTAATCACAATCACATATGTGTCATTAGCATCATGAGAATAATTGACAATTAAACGTAAAACATGGCATTAAAACAATATGACATAAATTGATAAGTTTCACTTAGACATGACAATTATAAATAATTCAATATCATGGAAAAATCACTCCAAAATCACTTGAATTGATCGTCAATAGACCACTACGATCTATAATAGCTCCCTACGACCCGTAGTAGTTTGCTGCAGACTGTAACAACTTGCTATGGTCATGTACTCATCACTTTATGGAAAAAAAAATGTGTGATAGGTAACATTAGCTCAAGCTGGGTAGGGGCAGACAGTTGCCAGTTTCTAACCTTGAACTGATTTGACACATCATCAATTAAAATTACATAATCTTATCCACATACATCTTTCTTTAGAAATTCTAATTTTACTTCAAAGTAGACTCTAAGGGGAAATCAGATATAAAATTCATAAATTTATCTCCTTATAAATTATCCTTAAGAAATTCTAATATAAAATTCGTATAATTGATCTTCTTATGAATTGTTCCTAAAAAGTTATATAGTATTCTCAATTAGTTTCACTTCTAGTATTTTGATAAATGAGTCTTAAATCATACATAACTTCCTCTAGACGCATACATTTTAGTTTATTCCAAGTTGTATATAAAACTAACACAAGAAAAAAATTATATCTAATTTGATCTTTACAAATTTGAGCAAAGTTTCAACCATATCTTGCTACATACATTTCATATTTCATAAATTATTGATTCCACAGAAACTACACTTCATTATCTATCTATTTATATATCCTATTTAATTTTTTGATATGTATAACCTATCAAAATCTCATTAGAACCCATATAAAAGATTCTATACAGAAATGACACAACTGCATCATATTTCCTTTTTTAATAACAAAGATGAAGAATATGACAATAAATCATAATATTAACATAAATGATTGTAGCATTCATTTAGTTTCAAAGGTTTCATAAGAATCATTCATTCATACAAATTGTATTAATTAACAAACTAGGAGAGGCATTCTCAATAATTATGTTTCAATCGTACAAGCAAAGTACATAAAACATTTGGAATCCCAAATCAATGACATTCAAGACACAAGAAATCTAGTTCTTGAGTTCAAATCTTAAAAGAATGAGATAGAGATAGAGAGATTGAAGCTCTAGTTCCAAGCAAATGGAATGAGATTGGATTTCCTCTTATTTATCTAGGATTTTAAAGTTAAAACCCTTCTTTATTTTTTTATTCTCTTTCAAGTTAGTGTATTCCTTCCTCAAAATTTTGCCATCCTTGTTGATCTTCTGAGGTCCCGTCAATAAGAAGGTTGAGAGTTTAAATCCTAGCATTTAGAATTTTGGTGGAAGCTATGAAGAGAGAAGAAAATAAATGCATCCTTGACTATTACAAAATATAAAATAATTTGCTCATTTAATACGAATACAAATTCTAAAGATACAAAAAGTACTATAAAATAATTATTCATCATTATCGGAGTTATAACATGATTCATATTCATTTTTTGAAGTAGATGAAGTTTCATATTCATCTTCTTCCGTCATAT
Organism: Pontederia paniculata; assembly: GCA_001647135.1. Classification (NCBI taxonomy): domain Eukaryota; kingdom Viridiplantae; phylum Streptophyta; class Magnoliopsida; order Commelinales; family Pontederiaceae; genus Pontederia; species Pontederia paniculata. The sequence continues at coordinate 15,660 of LTAE01010763.1, forward strand.
GATCATTTTCTTCGTTTAAGTCAATATCATCATCTTCTTCGTTGTGATCGACATCGTCAACCTTATCTTAAATCTCTCACCCATCGACAAACACTTACCTTTTATTCTCACGTAAAAGTATAATTTGCTTTTGATTTCACTACCTTACCATTTGGTAAAGTAATTAATAAGATGCAATTCTGGACGTCGACAATATTCTTTCAAATTCATTCTTGCCTTCATATTATCTTTTGTCTTACCAGTAACATCCATGACGGTGTTAAATATATTATCAAATACATTATGCTCAATATGCATGACATCCAAATTATGGCGTATCAAATTATCCTTCCAATATGATAACTCTCAAAATATTGTAATATCTCAGATTTTTAAAATAAAAATAAAATAAAATAAAGAGGAGATAGATAGGATAAGAAAATATATAGTTGGTTAAGATTAGGAAAAGAGTTTGAATTGAAATCAAATTGTTATATTTCTTATCAATTAAATATTCCTAATCTTATGTTGACTATTTTAAAAGAATCCTAATCATATGAAAGATTAAATTATAATCAAATACAAAGTTATTCTTGAGAGTCCTAATTGTATTCAAACTCCATCTAAGGATAAATTTCTCTTCCCTATAA